>SKCR01052052.1:0-30865 GCA_019454045.1 Zanthoxylum bungeanum | reverse complement strand
CCGAATCGAATGATTTAGCAGGATTTCCAACGTTCTAAAAAAATATCTTAATAAATTAAACAAGTCACTACAATCTAAAATTTGAACCCTAACTTGTATAAATTCACAAGTAAATAGTCATTTATTCATTACTTCAAATAGACCTTTGACATAATGACATTTTTTATGTTGGAATGACGGAAAGATATCTTATTATTAAATTACAATGTTCTTATTTAACGAAGCACGTTACGAAAATAATATCATGTCTCAAATTTGTATCCATATCTTCATATAAAATCTTAATGCCAAATCTTTCCTTATTTCTACCATTTTACGGATTTGAGATTTTTTACCAAATTCTCTTCCGCGGATATAGATACAAATTGACAACTTGTGTCTTTATTTGAGAAAGTACAAAAACACAAGTACCCAAATTTATAATTCCTTCCACATTGTGATAAATTATTTGGGACTATCTTCATAAAATCTAATGCCAAATCTTTCCTAAACATTTTACGGATTTGAGATTTTTTACCAAACCAAATTCTCTTCCGCGGATATAGATACAAATTGACAAACTTGTGTCTTTATTTGAGAAAGTACAAAAACACAAGTACCCAAATGTTATAATTCCTCACATTGTGATAATTTATTTGGGACATGTCTTGTATTGACTTGAGAAACATAATCACAATGCCCTATTTACTTTTCTTCAAGCTACAAGCTAGAGACTTTCTTTGACAATAATGGTACAAAACGTCACGCAAATAATTTGAGAAATGACACAACTCAGTTCTACAATTTGGATTGAAATTGTGTCAAAAGATTCAACAACCAATTGGAAAAAAGATTCAACAAACAAATTGGAAACTCCATGGGCATTAATTATATCAACCTTGTTAAATAAGTAACTACAAAAAAAATAAAAAAATAAAAAAATATCTCTCATGTTCATCAGTGCTTTCTATGACACAAAACCCATTAATATAATGACCAATATTACCTTATATACCTCCTCGCCGCTCCTGCTTCTTCGCATCCTTCACTGACATTGTCAAATCATCATCTGGTGGGCGAGTCTACTACGGCTTCGCCACCTTAAAAGGCCTGTTTCTGTTTGTTTATTACGTTCAAAACCCTGATGATGATCATGATCTGCCTGATTTGAGCAAGTACAGGATCAGATTCATCGATGGGTCCATGCTGTTTTGTCTGTGTTTGTTTTTTTTGCTGCTGTTGCTATGAGAGACAGGAACGTTTTCTCTTGCTTTCTATCCGACGCCGAAGCATGAAACTCAAGAGGTTTTGAACATCGTCCTGTCGGAATCGGGCTTATTTGCAGCTTGTTGTTTATGATTTTTCCCACTAGAAGGCATGGGATTGGGTACCCGGTAACTTCAGGAATATAATTTTTCTGTTCATTTTTTTATGAATCTAATTATTTTGTTAATTATTTGTTGTTGAATTTTAAGTGTAAACATGCGTTTTGTTTTCAGGCAACAGTTAGGTTTATTTATTTGGTTATTTCATTTTTGAATTTGCGACTAACCCGTTTATTATTCGCTTCGATTTTCACTGTTTTTGAATTCTGAAAAAGTATATTTGGGAAAAAATTAGAGTAAAATCTATATAGTAAATATAGATATGATTCGTATTATTATTTCATTTTGTTTTCTTGATGTAATGATCCACTTGTTTATAATATTAAATTAAATTTCTTTAGCATTATTGAATTGAATGATTCCCATTGAACAAGCTAACATGCATTGTCCAAAATTTTCTGGCTGGCTTCTTTGGTATGAAAGCATTATTTTGTTGAAGTGCCAGCTCAAATTGATAAAAGCTACTATAAAATAATTGCTCATTAGAGTTTCGAATTTCACATAAATAAAACTGTACAAATTTAACGTTAAAAAGAATTACCATTTTATTGAGTGGCCAGATTTAAATGAACAATAATAATTAGATCCCCAATTTCTTACATTTCCTCATATTAGACAAAGTTTGGCCATTTATTTTAAATAGATACTCATCATATTTGGCCATTTATATTAAATAGATACTCATCATGTATGATATTCTTCATCCTAGCTCGTCATCTCTAAATCCCAGCAAGTGTAACATTTCTTCATCAAATTTCAAACTACGCTTTCTTTCGCTCTTTCATTAAAAATGGAAGTTGACTTACTAATGAAAATTGATATATTTTTTTCAAGTATACGAGTATGAAACAAATTTGGTAACGATACATTTTTCAGAAAAATAATATCGTATTCAAGGGCGATACTAGGAGCTAGTAGGTTGTCTATACCCAAGTTCAGTGCTGATTCTATAAATGTTTATATTTTCTTTAAATAATAAAATATTTAAGCTACTAATTACATATGAAAAAATTTAGCCATCACTAAAATAAAATCATAACTCCATCTTTAATTGTACTGGACTTTTTTATTCAACTATCAACAACGGTGTAGTCAATATATTAATTTAATTGGGATAAAATTTGATTTTCACAAAAATAATAGATATTCTTTATTTTAAAATATGCAAACTAAAATTATCTTATTGACAAATCAATTTTTTCATTAATTTATATGACATATTTAGTAAATTTTTTATTATCATTGCTCATCCCTTAGTGGCTTCGTCACTGACTATTAAGATTGAATAAATCGAATAGATAGTGATTATTTGTCCAAAATCATGTCTCAAAATGATATATCTGGCTCGCCAAGGCCTGCTTCCTCATCTTGGTGCGACAGTAACTCATAAGAACTCATTTTTGCTGGTTCTGTGCAAACTTTAATTGGATCAAAAGAGTGAGCAAATGCGCAAGTCATATGGTAAATCAAAATGATTCAAAAGCGAGTCAAAAGTTTTAATTTACACTTTCTTTGTCAATTGATGGAGCCCCTTTTTAGGTGTCATGTGTACGGTATGGGTTGTTATTAATCTATTGACTTATTGACACATCATAAGATTTTGGCAAAAATATAAAGTAACCCTCTAACTTTCACGTTTTTTCATTTCAGTTTTCTAACTTTTAGTTTTGTCAATTCATCATCTAACTTTTCAATTTTTGTCAATTCAGTCCTCCGTTACAAATCGTTACGTTTGTCCTCTGCTGCCCAAAACGACGCCGTTTAACGGAGGATTGAATTAACAAAAATTGAAAGTTAGAGGACTGAATTGACAAAACTGAAAGATATAGGACTGGAATGAAAAAACGTGAAAGTTAGAGGACTGAAATGAAAAAACATGAAAGTTAGAGGGTTATTTTTGCATTTTTGCCTAATTTAATTTAGGCCATATTAAATTAGTTTTCTTTTTCTTATTTTTTTTAATAGTAAAAGAAAAAGAAAATAGGCTACAACTGCTAAGAAAATAATAAATATATTTTAAATGATAACAAGAAAATTTATTCCAACAATTACATTTCAAAATGTAATTTTAGAGATTACAATTCAAAGATAAGTGATGTATTTTTTTAATTTTTAATATTTAATTTGACAATGTAATTTATAAATATATTTTGACATGTAATTTATAAATATAATTTTATGTAATTGAACAGTAATCTCTAATGCTCACGAAATGTTGAAGATAATGCTTGTCCAGGATCGACCTTCATCAGATCATTATTTCTTGAAAGAATACGAATTTTTTTTAAAAAAAAAGAATGGGTTGTTACTTAGCTCACTAATTACTGTCTAAGATGTTGGAATCTGTTTTCAATTTATATTATTATCAGTAGTATATATAATATTAAATTAGTTTTTCTTAACAGTTGTAGCTTTTTTTTTTCTTTACTATTTAAAAAAATAAGAAAAATAAACTATTTAATATGGCCTAAATTAAATTGGCAAAAATGCAAAACTAACCCTCTAACTTTCACGTTTTTTCATTTCAGTCCTCTAACTTTCACGTTTTTTTTATTTCAGTTCTCTAACTTTCAGTTTTGTCAATTTAGTCCTCTAACTTTCAATTTTTATCAATTCAGTCCTCCATTAAACGGTGTCATTTTGGCAGCAGTAACGGATTTGTAACGGAGGATTGACTGACAAAAATTGAAAGTTAGAGGACTGAATTGACAAAACTGAAATTATACGACTGAAATGAAAAACGTGAAAGTTAGAGGGTCATTTTGCATTTTTGCCTAAGATTTTGTAGGAGGATTGCTATTTTGTCCGAAATTAGTGTTTGAATTGATTTTCAAACACATAAAATTAAAAACAACATCATTTTAATTTTTGTCTATTCAGGAATCAATTCAGATACTAATTTCGGGCTAAGTAGTTTTTTCATTTTTTACATGCCGAAAGAAAAAATGAAAGGAAAAGAAAAAATTAAGGGTAAGAAATTTCTTAGTTGGTGAGTTTCGTGAGATGCTAAAGCTCAGAATCTGCAACAAAAATACAACTTGGAACTTGACATTTTTCTTCAGCTACAAATTTTGACTAATTATTACTGATTCAATTATTCTCGTTGTCGAGGTATTTCTAACCTGAAAGACTAGTCTACTAGTTGAGAGGATTATCTTATGTTTATAAATTCAAATGGTTCTTTTTTACTAACTAATGTGGAACGTAACATAACGTACTCAAAACTTCCTCCTTGAACGAAACCATTGTTAGGAACTTAATGCTTTCGTTCTACACACTCGAGTTGTTCCAACATCATATTCTAGTTATTAAGATTGGATCTAACACCGCTTGTTTGGGGGATGGACTTAGAATGTCTAGATATCCAACTAAAAGACTAATTGGGTGGGGGAACTATCCTATTTAAAAGCTTGAGTGATTCCTCTTTACTAACCAGTTTGGGGGGAACACAAGTCACACAACTCAACAAAAAAGTGATTCATTTGTGGCTTGAATTCGGGAGGAAAATGAGCATAACCCTTCTTATGTTTGAGAAAATTAAAATAAACCAGTCTAATATTTAAAAATTAAACAAAACCTCATCCATTCCAAAAATACTCTCTCTCAATAAAGCAATCAGGGAGGGATGACAATCAGGACGTTTCGTCTAGACCGAGTCTCATTTCGTCCCATCTTGATTATTGTTCGAGATGAAGAAGTCATCTCGAATCTCGATCGGTATTTTGAATTAGGATGAAAAATCATCTTGAATCCCGGACCTAATGGTGTGGGATCCCATTTGGAATTTTTAAGCTAAAATTTGGGATTTGAGACAAAAAATCATCTTGGGATTCATGATTTTATGCTAACCGTACTATTGGGGGTTTTGTTTAGTTTTTAAACATCATGAAATTTCGATTAATTTTGTCAAATATGAGGGGGGGTAATGCTCATTTTCGCAATTTCGGGCTCTAAACGAGTTATTAAAGAATAATATTTTTTTCCGTGTTGAAATCTTCATATTTGGCCAAACTTACTCATAAATTTATGGGTAAAAAATAAATCATAGAACACAAGTGATCTAAGAATTGGCCTTAATTTTGAACTAAATTTTGAGATAACAACCAACCTTTTGTATGGATCGGCCCGGTACCAGCCTTAATTTTAGCCAATCTTGAGGTTCATGCTCCTTTTCACAGATTCCATAGGCTTATCAGAATATACATGTGATTCCACTTCAATTTTTCTTGGAATTGTTTCATGTACTTTTCTTGCTATACATATTTCATGGTCCCTTCCTATGGAAATTTATGAGAAATTCATCCTAAAGGCTTCCCAATTGAGAGTCATCTGGTAGAAACCAACGAAATAATTCAACAATTTTAGTACATACACTAAAATACTTTGATTGTGGATCAATGGAACACATAATAAGGCTACTCTAATTATGGATAAATGGAACTAATGAGTGTAGCACTAACATCTTTCCTAACTGTTTGTTTGTTAGAAGTTAGAAGGCACTTTATTGGTATATTTTGAAAAAAAAAATGGACGAGAAATGAGTGTAGTTCGTCCAAAGATATAAGCTATGAATCTCCTTTATCCTATATATATACAGACATATAATTGATTTAAGCTAATCCAATTGTAGAAATTTAAAGTTAAAATAATATTTAATTGTAATTGATTGCATGTATATAGATTGATGTAAAAGTCTTTTTGTTCAATTTTGTTAGCTTCTAATTAAGAATATGTATTCACTTACACTTCATCGAGGTGGGAAAACCATGTTAATCTCATTATTCCTCTTATATCCGAGTAATTTTAGGAATGAATTCATTTTCTTGTTGATGAATGAAAACATATAATACATATATAATTTTATAATGTTAAATTTTTCCTACTTGAATTTTAAATATTCTTAAATAATTTTTCAAATAATTGAATTATCAAGCATTGTAGTCAGATAGTTGCTATGATATATGATTAAATCTTTTTGAGCTTATTTATGTGATATCTATTACAAAAAAAAAAAACTTGTTCATGCACTATGCAGAAATGCCTAATGGATTCAATGATAGTGTATATCATCTCTGCTCAATGGTAGTAGGTTGGTCGACACACGCTCTCGATCCCCTAAAAACTTGGAACATAATAGGCCAAAGGCAAAAAGGATAGGCCAAACAGATATTTTGATAGGATTATCAGTATGCCGAAGACAAAAGTTGTAATTAATTGTCGTAACAACACACTGACAGATAGCACACACCAATCCAATGATATCCTTGAAGCTACCGAAAGGCCTGTGGCTTCGCAGTGGATATAACCATGGCAATGTAACCCTCCATTTCCATGTAACTTTCTCCTTTCGATATTTATAAACAAGCTCTATGATGCATATAAACAAGCTGCAAATGACATTAACATACTCAAGGGTGCAAACTGAGGTTTACGCACATAAGAAAATTGGTCAAAAACAACTGATGGAAGCTCCAGGACAAAGTTGACGATTACAAATATCCACTCTAAATAATGAACCTATTTTAGAGAGGATAAAAAATTGTTATTATAATTGGAAGATGAAAATAAAACAATGTCTTGTAAGAAGGATGATCTTGTAAGAAGGATGATCTAGCTTCATAATAATGATGAAATGAAAAGCTTCATACCTTCCGCCTTTCAAGATCTTCAAGCTGAAATGAAGCAATGGAATAAATGAGAAATCAACAGAGGTCTACTCTACTGCTAAGACAAAAGAAAAGGTAAATATTAATGCTATAAAATAACACCCTGAATTATTTTTCCATTCACATCTCAATTATGCATGATTGGAGTATTGGATATATAGATGTAAAATAACTAAACCCATGGTAAAAGCTCTTTATTTTTTTAGCTGATTTCAGGGGCATAATTCACAACTACAAAAGGGTTAAAGAACTAAAGCAGGCTCAATTACCATAACTAAGTCTTTTGGACACTATTTATGTTAGAAAATTTATGCCTGTTGTTTCATTGCAGCCTTTTAGGAACCTGACATTGTCAAGTTTAATTTTCCATTAAATGGCTTCAACATGTTGGCATCTCAAGCACCCTTACTACCCATTAAGAACTTTAACCAAACACAATCTATCAAACTCATACAAGTGCCTTTGAAGATTTTGTTCGGATAGTATAGGAAAGAAGCAAAAGGTACAAAAGGTATGAGGTTTAAGCCACTCACAAGAATGCAGAGTAAATTGGACTGCAAAATAAATTGTTGGTACAAGGTATGAGGTTTTAACCCACTCTTATAAGCGCAAACAAGATTGGATTGCAAAATAAATTCTTAATTTAACAAAATAAAACAATGATAATACTACAATGATTTACCATTTCAACATCTCACTAGATTGGCTGTTAGCGATTACTAGAAGTTAATCACGCTTTATATAAGAAAAACTCCCTACAGTGTGACAGAATGTGATAAATTGAAGTGCTTTTCACATATGATTGTAGTGTTTAAATACACTACTGGGATAACAAACACAGAGTTGAGATCCAATATAAGTGGAACTGCTTCCTAGATCTAAGGATTTACAAATTTGAATATGTATACAAACAAAGAGTAAGTGATGAGTTGGCGTGAGTTGTGAGCGGCGATATTCTCTGATATGCCCCCTCAAGATGGAGGTCGGGAGAGAAGTCCAATCTTGAATTTGAGATCAAGAAATCGAGCACGGGGAAGTGGCTTAGTGAGTGCATCTGCGAGCTGGTCTGCTGAAGACACATGAGCAACACGAAGTACACCATTCTGAACTTGATCTCTGATAAAGTGAAAATCAATTGCAACATGTTTCATTCTGGAGTGAAAAATGGGATTGGAACATAGTTGGGTAGCACCCACATTGTCACAATACAAGACAGGACAGCAGGGTAGTTGAACTCCTAGATCAGTGAGCAAGTAACAAAGCCAATTGAGCTCTGCAGCAGCATTGGCAACATACCTGTATTCAGCTTCAGTAGACGATCGAGCTATTGTTTTCTGCTTCTTTGAACTCCAAGAGACTGGATTGCGACCCAGATAGATGACATATGCACTGGTGGACGAAAAATCATCCTTGTCCCCTGCCCAATCAGCATCTGAATATGCTTGTAAGTTGAGTGGTAAATCTCGATCAAGTTGATCTTAAAATGCATGAAGATTTAAGGGAGACTGACGATGGATTTGAAGACCTTCATTAATAGTGCCACAGAGGTACCGAAGGAGACATTTAATAAAGCTCCAATGGTCTGTTGTGGGTGCGTGCATGTATTGAGAAAGTTTGTTAACAGCAAATGAAAGATCAGGTCTGGTGAGTAAAAGATACTGAAGGCTGCCAACAACGGTTCGGTACTCGGTTGGATCAGCCAAAGGAGAACCTGAATGTAACTGTAGAGCTGAGGAAGTGAAGAGGAGTTAAAACTGGTTTGGCATCAGTCATACGAGTTCTAGCCAAAATATCAAGAATATAACGCCTTTGGGAGAGTAAAAGACCTTGCTGATTCGGCACTACCTCCACACCTAAGAAGTATGACAGAGTGCCAAGATCCTTTATTGAAAACCGATGAGCTAGAACCTGAATGAAAGAATCAACTAGTTGTGGATTGTCACCCGTGATGATTAAGTCATCCACATACACTAGGAGATACAGAATGTTGCCAGCAGCAGTAAGAATAAATAGAGAAGTATCAGCATGAGAATTCTTGAACCCAGACTGAAGAAGAAAAGTTCTAAGTTCATGATACCAGGCTCTAGGTGCTTGTTTGAGGCCATAGATTGCCTTTCGAAGTCGGCAGACATATGATGGACGATCTTGATCAACAAAACCATGTGGTTGCTGCATAAAAACATGCTCAGAAAGGTGTCCTTGTAGAAAGGCGTTGTTGAGATCAAGTTGGCGTAAAGGCCAACCCCGAGAGACAGCAAGACTGAGGACAACCCGAACTGTGGCTGGTTTTACAATAGGGCTGAAAGTCTCTAGGTAATCAACTTCAGGTCGTTGGTGGAATCCTTTAGCGACCAAACGTGCTTTGTACCTGTCAATAGTACCATCAGAGTTACGTTTAATTCGGAAAATCCATTTACATCCAACTATATTCTGTGAAGGAGTAGGTAGTACAAGGTCCCATGTTCCATTTTGAACTAAGGCATCATATTAAGCTGACATGGCTTGTCTCCATTTGGGGTCTGCAATGGCTTTAGTCACAGACGTGGGTTCCAAATTGTTTGATGTGGAGAGTTGGGTATGAAGGTTGAGTTTAGTTATAGGTTTGTGAATGTTGTTCTTTGCTCGGGTGGTCATTGAGTGAGTTGGATGAGCGGGTGTTTTTGAGGTGAGGATGGGAGAGCATGTGTAGGTGATGTGGCTTGGGACGTGTTGGTGGGCGGAGTAGGTGTTGGAGCTGCACACAGAGGTTACTGAATGACGGCTGGGAACATGGTGAGATGACTTGGATTGGTGCAGGAAACCAGGTGGCAACGGTGTTAGGAGGAGTACTAGGTTGCGGACTGACTAAGGAGGAGTATGAAAATTGGGATTCTACAAACTTGACATGTCGGGAAACATAAATTCTAGAGGTGGAAGGGTCAATACAGTAGTATGCACTTTGAGTGAGAGAATAGCCAAGAAAAATACAAGGTGTAGACCGTGATTCAAGCTTGTGGGAGGTGTATGGTCTGAGCCAAGGATAACATAGGCAGCCGAATACTCGTAGTTTCGAGTAATTGGGTGCTATGTTAAATATTTTGAGATAGGGTGAGGAGAGATTTAATGTGGGAGTGGGCATTCTATTAATTAGATAGACGGTTGTGGCAAAGGCATAAGGCCAGTAGGAAAAGGGTAAAGAGGCATGTGTGAGGAGTGCAAGGCCGGTTTCGACAATGTGGAGATGTCGTCTTTCGGAGTAACCATTGTGTTCAGGTGTGTGAGGTGGAGTGGTTAAATGAGAGACACCATTGGTGGATAGAAAAGAGGCTAGGGAGATGTACTCACCACCATTGTCTGAGTATAGAGTTTTGATGGTTGAGTGAAAGTATTTTTCCACAATAGCCTTGAATCGTATGAAGGTTTCTTTGACATCAGATTTGTGTTTGAGATGGTAGAGCCAGATGTATTTTGTGAAGTGATCGATGAAGAGAACATAGTATTTAAAGCCATTAGTAGAGTAAATCGGAGAAGTCCATACATCAGAAAATATTATTTCAAGGGGCTTAGTAGAGACAATTGTAGAGTTGGAGAAAGATAGTTTGTGACTTTTATTGCAAAGACAAGCATTACATGAAAAGTTTGGAGATAAAGAGGAAGATGATCCTAAATTGTTGCTGGAAATAACATGATGGAGAATGGGAAAGGCAGGATGTCATAGTCTATGGTGCCAGTCAATGGAAGTTGGCTTTATTGTCGAGAATGCATACAAATGGGAGGAGGTTGGCCACTCATAGATACCATCTTTAGAGCGTCCTTGCAGCAGTGTTGTCCCTGTGCTGAGTTCCTTCACAAAAAAAGAAGAGGGTAAGAATTCTATGGAAACATTGTTAGAATGACAAAACTATGATATAGATATCAGATTCTTTTTCATAGATGGAACACAGAGAACATTGGTTAATTTAAAGTTATTTTGAGGAGTTTTGAGAGAAGTGGAACCAGTGTGGGTAATAGGAAGATTGGAGCCATCTCCAATCATGATGTCATCATGTCCAGTGTATGGAGAATGAAGAGAGAGGTTGCTCAAATCTGCGGTTACATGATGAGATGCACCACTGTCCAAAAGCCAAGATGGTATGGAGGTAGGATTGGTGGCAATGTGTGCTTGTGGTTGCCATGGTGTGACGGGTTGGGAAGAGTTGGAAGTGGTGGAGCTGGTAATAGGTACTAGGCGAAATGAGGGACACCTTTTGGCAGTATGACCTTGAATTCGGCATATTTGACAGTGTCCAAGGTATGGCCTGGGAGGAGGACGGGGGTTCAGTGATGATTGGGGTCCTGAATTTGTTGCAGCAGGTGGGCGTGAGGGTGAGGTGTATGATGGATGCCATGTATTAGTGATCTGGTTTTGTGGTTGAGAGGGACGCCATTGGCGGTTGTTGTTTCGGTGTGTGGGGTTGGCGGTGGTTGGGAAGTGGTGTGATTATGTTGATTGGGTTTGCAGAGAGACTTCAAAGTTGAGGAGTTTTTCATGGAGTTCTTCAAAGGTGATGAATGTATCTCTTGCTTGGACAGCACAGACTAACTCCTTGTAATCATCACTAAGGCCATCTAGGATTTTGTTCGTGATTTCTTCCTCATCAATGGGGGCTCCAAGAAGAGCTAGATCATCTGCTCTAGTTTTCACGGTCTGCATAAACTCAGTTATGTTAAGGGAACCTTTGGTGGTGTTTTTTAGTTGGTTTTTGATTTTCTTAATGCGGCCCCTGGAGGGCTTAGCATAGGTGTTGGCCAGAATTGTCCAAGCTTGTTTGGAAGTCTTGGCTTGGGCTATGAAGGGTATGATGGTGGGTGAGATGGAGCCAATAATGGCATTGAGCAGTAGCTGGTCCTGGCGTTCCATAGATGGTAAGCAGGGTTGGGTGTAATATGTGTTGGATTGGGGTCACGGTTGTTGATGGACATGGCTTGGATCCATCTATGTAGCCAAAAGATCATAGCCAATGAAAAGTGTGTGGAACTGAAGTTTCCAGGAGAGGTAATTGGTTGAAGTGAGTTTGAGAGGGGCTTGAGCAGCAACGTTGATGCTGATAATTGTTTGGTTTGGTTCATTTGTATTGATGATGGTTGCAGAGGCAGAATCGGTGGTCATGGTGCTTTATAGCAGAGAAAGGAAAGGAAAAAAAAATAAAGAAGGAAAATTGGGTTGTGGATCGGCTTATACCAGATGTATAAGCTCTGATACCATGACAGAATGTGATAAATTGAAGTGCTTTTCACATATGATTGTAGTGTTTAAATACACTACTGGGATAACAAACACAGAGTTGAGATCCAATATAAGTGGAACTGCTTCATAGATCTAAGGATTTACAAATTTGAATATGTATACAAACAAAGAGTAAGTGATGAGCTGGTGTGAGTTGTGAGCGGCGGTATTCTCTGATACAGTGACCATTAACAATAATAATTAGCGAGGTTATAACAATTGTGTGTCAAAAGATCAATATGTGGACTAACATTTTCAAGCCAATTGCTTATATTTAATTTCCGAGCCTCCTCATCATTGGACAAACCCTTTCCAACTTAGAGTCAACAAATGTAAGTATAATTATCAATATTCAATTTTATAAAAGTTACTAACTTTCTTCAATGCTGAGACCTAATTAATATTAAATAATTTACATAGTAATTTTCATCGATGCCCTACATTGTTCTAACCCCTAAACAAAATGAGTAAAGTTATAAATTGAGTGCATATTTAGGATTGTGTGGATTCTCAAAGTAAGAATCTACTCCCAAAATATGTTTTACAATTGAAAAATTAGATGATTACTAAAAGAACAACTCAAATAGACTATGTTTGGCAAAAGTAATTTGACAACTCAAATATTTATAGCATAATAGCAACCCAATTCCCACTACATTTGAATGGAGTTCGAATCTCAGAGGTCTTGTTTTAGATTTTACCAACTCAATCATAATTTTGAATAGATTCTTAAATATACCCTATCACAATCCCAAAATTTCTCTGAACACATACACATAGGTAAATGATATAAAACTAATTGGCAACTCAAAGCCAAAAAAAAAAAAACAGAGAACTTACTCGGGCCGCTGGCGCTGGCGTGCAACTCTCCAACTCCTGCCGCTCTTTCTGCTCCGGCTCCAGCTCCCGCTCCCGCCACAACTCCTCCCCCGCCGGTTCCTGCTCCTGCTCTTGCTCCTGCCTCCACAACAACATCTCCCCCGCCAGCGCCCGCTTCTTCCGCAACCACTCCTCATTCCACTGCCGCCTATTCTCCCGCTCCTCCACCTTCCGCCGCCACTTCTCCATCCGCCACCGCTCCTTCTCTCTCCCTCCCTCCTCCTTCTCCTCTGCTCCTCCTCGCCACCCGCTCCAAGGACGAACACTCTTCAGTGCCTTCGTTGACAACTCCAGATTCTATAGAGGCAGGCCCATCCATGACGTAATTTTTTTTTATCCTTGCATGTACTTATAAATTATAATTTAATTATTGCATCTATATATTTTTTAAAATAGTGTTTGTTTTCATAATTTATAAAAATAATTATGTTTTCATAATTTATAAAAAATAATTATGAAACAAACACTATTTTTTGGATACGTAATATTTAAAAAATCATCAAATTTTTTTTATCGGTCCACCTAAAAAATTATAAAATACATCAAAAGTATAAAAAAAAACATATATCTACTTTATATAAAATATTTGACATATATTTTAATCGCATATCCAAATTTACTATAAATTTAATATATTTTTGCAATTTTGAATAAATCGATTAACAAAATTTTCAAGTTTTTATATATTTTTGATAACGTGCTAATATTTAGATATATGATTAATAGTTTTTCTTATTTTTTTTTAATATTTGACTAAACCATAAATCGTTTGTTTTTTTGTTTTTATATGTATCATTTAGGATGAAATGATATTATTAAATATTATTTTATTTTAAATATCTATTATTGAATTGAATACAGTATCTCTGTAGTGGCATACCCATAAAATGATGGCAGTTCGAACGTTAATGTCGAGCTTGTTAAAGAACAATCAGTGATGCTATAATTTTATTGAAAATATTTGTATAAACAATAATAATACCAACACAGAATTGATTGTAATGAAAATAACAACAAACAGGATTGAAACTTACAATACAAGTAATTCAATTAAACAAACTCACTGACTTGAAGATTGAGGCTAGCGTAACGCTATGTCCTATAGCAGAATTTCGTCCATACTCTCATCCTTGTAGTTCTTCGGACGTCTGCCACCAGGATTCAACAATCTGGAAGTCGAAATTCTGCACTGAAATTCGACCCCTGGCGAATCTACTTGATGTTTTGCTTTGTTTTCGTTTTTGTTTTTTCAAGATCAGAAACAGTATATCCATTTTTACAAAAGAAAAATATAATTTTATCTGCAAAACATACTGTTCTTTTTATAGTGACAGTTGGGAACAGTTGATGATGATATGGTGTGACACATTTCCAGTTTGATTGAAGGGTTGCATCCTTCTGATTTGAACTGAAAGTTCAAATCCAAAATAATCAAAAAGAAAAACGTTTTTCAGGGAGGCTAATTAATCACAAGAGCCCCAAGACCCATCTTTTGACTAATTAATATATATTAAATATATTAATTGTCATGCCAACCATACACCCAAGCCATACACCAAAGCCCAAGCCCAAGCCCAAGCCTTATCATTCCAATTTAATATAAGTGTGCAAAGTCCACTTATAAACTTTCCATATTATCTTTACATTTCCAATGTGGGATTCCTATCACTATTTGATATACAAACTCTTACAATACCCCACATTTGTATAGTAAATAGTGGCGATACTGTACATAACATGATCTGAAGAAAACTTAAAATTGATATGCATCAGGAGAGGTGTCTTTTGGACTTGAACCTTCATTAGTAAAAACTTATTGGATTTACCGATGAGTCAGTGTGTATATGAGACATTGAACTGTTCATCATATTTCGTAAATCTAGGCAATAAGTATCACACATATTCAATTTCGACATCTTTCTATTCATACAGTTGTGTTCATTTTGGTCCTGAACAATCCTGGATTCATATGAGCTTTAGAGAATTTAGCCATTTAATTCCCATAAATGCGACCTCACATTACTCCTATATAGGTGACACAAAATTTTATAAGTATCGTATAATACTAATTTGTCATTAAGAATGATCAATCATTCATCCTTATCGTCATAAACATCATAACTTCTCTTATCATAGGAATGAACAGCTTGTTATGCTCTATTACTTGAGTTTCACCCAACTAGTTTTCCACATTGAACCTAGACTTTGAATTACCAAATTGCTAGGTTGGGTTTCCGCTAAGTTACTTCTCATTGTGCTGGCTTTAAGCTCATTCCCCTCGATAAATATAACACTTGCTCCTTTGGTATACCCTTTGTTAATTGATCTGCAATATTCTCCTTTGATTTTACAAAATCAATGGAAATTATGCAAGTCGAGAGCATATGTTTTATAGTGTTATGTCTTCGTCTTATGTGCCTTGACTTCCCATTATACATATGGCTCTTTGCTCTCCCAATAGCAGCCATGCAGTCACAGTGCACACATATGGCCGTCACAGGTTGAGGCCACATTGGAATATCTTCCAAGAAATTCTTTAGCCATTCCGCTTCTTCAGCAGCTTTATCCAAGGCTATGAATTCTGATTCCATTGTTGAACGTGCTATACACGTTTGTTTTTGTGATTTCCATGATACTGCAGCTCCACCAAGTGTAAACACATATCCACTTGTTGCTTTTTCTGTATCATTCGAAATCCAATTGGCATCACTATATCCTTCCAAAACTGGTGGATATTTTGTATAGTGTAAACCATACTTCATTGAGTATTTAAGATATCTCAATACTCTAACTAAAGCATCCCAATGATCATTTGAATGATTACTCGTATATCTTGCCAATCTATTCACAGAGTAGGCAATGTCTGGTCTAGTACAATTCGTGATGTATTGTAACGTCCCAATTATACGAGAATATTCTAGTTGTGACACACTGTCCCCAACATTTTTCTTTAATGTACTCTTAGGATCAAAAGGAGTTTTAGATGGACTGCTATCAAAATGTCCAAATTTCCGAAGAATCGCTTCCACGTAGTGTGATTGGCTTAGAATATAACCATCACTACTTCTTTGAATTCGAATTCCTAAGATAACATCAGCTTTTCCCATGTCTTTCATATCAAAGGTCGAATTCAATATTTTCTTCGTGGAGTTTATGACACTTAAATTTGGTCCCATGATGAGCATATCATCAACATATAAGCATACAATGACATATGAACCATTATTCATTTTCTTGATATAAACACATTTATCACATTCATTGATCCGAAATCCATGTGATAACATTGTATGATCAAATTTCTCATGTCATTGTTTTGGTGCTTGTTTAAGTCCATAAAGTGACTTCACAAGCTTACATACTTTATTCTCTTGTCCTTTTGCTACAAACCCTTCAGGTTGTTCCATATAAATTTCTTCATCCAACTCACCATTTAAGAATGCAGTTTTTACATCCATTTGATGTATTTCCAAATTATAAATTGCTGCAATCGCTATTAACATCCTTATAGATGTTATTCTGGTTACTGGTGAGTATGTGTCAAAGAAATCAAGTCCTTGTTTTTTACGGTATCCTTTAGCTACCAAACGAGCTTTGTATTTATCAATTGTACCATCAGGCTTCAATTTCTTTTTGAAAATCCATTTGTAACCAATCGGTTTGCAACCGGATGGTAAGTCTACTAACTCCCACGTATGGTTTTGTAGAATGGATTCTACTTCGCTATTTATTGCTTCCTGCCAATAAACAGACTCAGACGAAGTTATGGCCTCTTGATATGTTTGAGGTTCAGCTTCAGTGAGAAAGGTTAAAAAATCAGGTTCATAATCTTTTGCAACCTTGATTCTTTTTCCACTTCTAGGTTCTAAATCTTTCTCTTGGAGAGTTGATTTATTTGGTTCCAAATCCTTGATTTGAACACCAGACGAAGAGGCAATATCATTCTCATTCTCTTGATTAAATTCAGGCATTTTTCGTTTATTTTTATCAAGTCTATCCTTATAAGGAAATATATGCTCAAACCATTCAACATTATTAGACTCAATAATTGTATTTACTTGGATATCCGAAATTCCAGATTTAATTACTAGAAAACGGTATGCTGCACTATTATTGGCATATCCAATAAACACACAATCAATGGTTTTAGGTCCAAGTTTAACTCTTTTAGGCAAGGGAACTTGAACCTTTGCTAGGTAACCCCACACTTTCAGGATTTTGTATGCCGGTAGCCTTTTCTTCCATTTTTCATATGGAGATTGATCACTCTTCTTTGGTGGAATTCTGTTTAAGATGATGTTAGCTGTAAGTAATGCTTCACCCCACATATTATGTGGTAAACCAGAACTGTTAAGCATGGAATTCATCATATTCTTTATAGTTCTATTTTTTCGTTCAGCTACCCGATTCTGTTGTGGAGTGTAGGGTGCTGTTGTTTGATGAATTTTTCCATTAGAAGCATAAAATTCTGTGAAGGCATTAGATTCCTATTCTCCGCCTCTATCAGATCTCAGTATTTTGATCTTATTGTCTAACTGATTTTCCACCTCAGCTTTATATGTCTTAAACATATTCAAAGACTCATCTTTGCTATGTATCAAATATACATAACAGTATCTACTACTATCATCTATAAAGGTGATATAGTAATTCTTTCCACCACGACTTGGTATGGATTTAAAATCACCCAAATCTGTATGAATTAATTCTAACAATTCATTTGATCTTTTAATCACAGATTTATATGACTTGCTAGCAAACTTTGATTCAACACATGTTTCACATTTATGCATATTATCTTTTGTACAATTAGGCAATAAACCAAGATTGACCATTCTATGCATACATTTAAAGTTAATGTGACCAAGTCTAGCATGCCATAATGTAGAAGATTCAAGCAAGTAAACAGAAGCCTTATTTATTTTATTAATAGCATCATCAGCAATTACATTGAGTTTAAAGAGCCCTTCAGAGAGGTAGCCATTTCCTACAAATGTTCCCCCCTTAGTAAGAACAAATTTGTCAGACTCAAATACAAGTTTGAAACCCTTCTTGCTTAATACAGGACCAGAAACAAGATTCTTAGTAATTTCAGGGACATGAAGTACATCCATAAGGGCAAGCTCTTTCCCGGAAGTGAATTTCAGAACCACTTTCCCTTTTCCAGCAACAGTTGCAGCAGTTGCATTGCCCATATATAACTTTTCATCGCCATTATTAGGAGTGTAGGTAACAAACATATTTCTGTTTCCACAAATATGTCTTGTTGCACCAGTATCCACCCACCAATCCTTACTGTCAGTCAGCAAATTCACTTCAGAAACAACAATACCAACAAATTCTTCCTCAACAATATTTGTTTGTTTATTACTGTTCTTATCATTTGGACCCAGATTTCCTTTCTTGTGGCGGCAGTCTAGTGCTCGATGTCCAATTTTTCCACACACCCAACAAGCACCTTTAATTCCCTTGAAATTCTTCCCTTTTGGAGCAAGAACTTTCTGAGTTTTATCCTTCCTTTTATTGTTCCATTTATTCTTCTGGTTTTGAGGCTTAGGCTTAGACACCCCTCCACTCTCAATGACATTTGCCTTGGCTTCAAATTATGGGACATTCAGCCATTCACTCTTGCGGTGATCTTCTTGCACCCTCAGTTTGAGAACCAAATCCTCCATTGACATATCAGTCTTTTTATGCTTCAAATGTATCTTGAAATCATTCCAAGATTGAGGCAATTTCTCTATTACAGATCCGACAGCAAACTGTACCGGTAGAGTCATGCCTTCGGCCGTAAGTTCATGGATAAGAATCTGTAATTCTTCCACTTGGTTGACAACAGTTTTTGAATCCACCATTTGGTACTTCAGAAATTTCCCAACAATGAACTTCTTTGAACCAGCATCTTCGATCTTATATTTATTTTCCAGGGAATCCCATAGATCCTTGGCAGTCTTATAAGATCTGTATACATCATACAAAGAGTCATCAAGACTGTTAAGAATATAATTCCTACATAAAAACTCATTGTGTTTCCATGCATCAATTGCATTGAGTTTTTCTGCAGAAATGTTATCTCCCTCTGCCACAGGGAATTCTTCCTTGACGACATGTGCAAGGTTCAATGTTGTTAAATAAAACAACATCTTCTGTTGCCATCGTTTGAAATCCAGTCCTTTGAACTTGTCTGGTTTCTCAACATGAGGCTTCACAGCATTCGCAGATTGTTCCATTGTAAAAAAATTTCTGCTATAGATTGTTAAAGAACAATCAGTGAATGCTATAATTTTATTGAAAATATTTGTATAAACAATAATAATACCAACACAGAATTGACTGTAATGAAAATAACAACAAACAGGATTGAAACTTACAGTACAAGTAATTCAATTAAACAAACTCACTGACTTGAAGATTGAGGCTAGCGTAACGCTATGTCCTATAGCAGAATTTTGTCCATACTCTCGTGCTTGTAGTTCTTCGGACGTCTGCCACCAGGATTCAACAATCTGGAAGTCGAAATTCTGCACTGAAATTCGACCCCTGGCGAATCTACTTGATGTTTTGCTTTGTTTTCGTTTTTGTTTTTTCAAGATCAGAAACATTATATCCGTTTTTACAAAAGAAAAAGATAATTTTATCTGCAAAACATACTGTTCTTTTTATAGTGACAGTTGGGAACAGTTGATGATGATATGGTGTGACACATTTCCAGTTTGATTGAAGGGTTGTATCCTTCTGATTTGAACTGAAAGTTCAAATCCAAAATAATCAAAAAGAAAAACGTTTTTCAGGAAGGCTAATTAATCACAAGAGCCCAAGAACCCCAAGGCCCATATTTTGACTAATTAATATATATTAAATATATTAATTGTCATGCCAACCATACACCCAAGCCATACACCAAAGCCCAAGCCCAAGCCCAAGCCTTATCATTCCAATTTAATATAAATGTGCAAAGTCCACTTATAAACTTTCCATATTCCCTTTACATTTCCAATGTGGGATTCCTATCACTATTTGATATACAAACTCTTACAGAGCTTACCGGATATTGAATGTATGGGAGTGATATATGTTGGGGAATTAATTGCTATTAAACGAAATCAACATGTATCAAAACAACAACGAAATCAACATGCATCAAAACAACAACGAAATCAAATCATTCCAATATTACATCATAAACCCTAAACCTTAGAGAATAAGAAAAACATGAAAAATGGCGAAAATTTATAGTCCAAGTCGAGTAGCCTCTGTCCTTAAAAACTTATTAGCCCCACCTCGGTGCTCTATGAATTTTGTGGCTAACGTCCTCCCATGATTACTTGGATTCATTTTGTTCAATGGGCACTCCTTAACAAGATCTCGAACTAGAACAATGGTGAAAACTCTCTTTTGACTCTAAAAAAAAATGTATGAGACTTTTCTTCTGGATGTATTGAATGAACATGAAGGCTCCTATATAAAGGCATGAAAGAGTGCCTTAAGGGCACCATTTGGTTTGAGGTGTAACCCTCCTAAGAGTTATACCCCTTCCATGCACCATTTGGAGCCTAGAAATATGTTCTTCTAATCTGGAGGACATGTCTCTATGTGTTTGTGTCCTTCCCATAGGACACCACTCAAGGGACATGACTCTCGACACTGCAAGAAAACTGCCAAATAGCGACGGAAAAATCCGTAACTAATTCGTCGCTAATTGACAATTTGCGACGGAATAAAGATGGAAAATTTCCGTCTCTATTTTGTTTGTCACAAAAAAAATAGCGACGGAAGGAAATTCCGTCTCTATATAGCAACATAATTACCGTCGCTAATTAGCGACGGTTAGTATTCTGTCGCTAATTAGCGACGGAAAATTTCGTTTCTATTTAGATATGCAATTTCCATCCGTTGCTAAATAGCGACGGAAATTATGTTTCTATTTAGCGACGAAATATTTCCGTAGCTATAATTTTTTTTTTAAAAAAAAGTAAAAACTAAAATTTTAGAGAGGCGGGGAATTTAAAATTTTAAAAATATTTAGCGACGGAATATTTTCGTAGCTATAAATTTTTTTGAAAAAAATTAAAAATTTTAAAATTTTAGAGAGGCGGGAAATTTAAAATCTTAAAAATATTTAGCGACGGAATATTTCAGTAGCTATTCCGTAGCTAGATTTTTTTTTTGAAAAAAAAATTAAAAACGAAAATTTTAAAATTTTAGAGAGGCGGGAAATTTAAAATTTTAAAAATATATGAAACTTTTAAAATTTTAGAAATGAAAAAATTTTAAAATTTTAGAAAAGAAAAAATTTAAAACTTTGAGAAGGAAATTTTTTAAAATTCTAGAGAGGTGGGTAATCTTATAATTATATAGATATGAAAAATTTATAAATTGTAGAGATATGAAATTTTTAAATTTTAGATAAGGGAAAATTTTAAAAATTTTGAATGGTATAAAATTTTAAAAAAGTGGATTTTTTAATTGTTATATATATATTTTCAATTATACAAGATACCGTAATGTCCACCGTGAGCTTCGACACACCACCATCCATTTACGAAATGTCCACCGTTTGTTTCTTAAGAAATTTTAAAAGAAGGGATAAGAAAAATGAGAGATTGATAATGAGAGTTGAGGAATGAAAAAATTTGATGGTATATGAAATTGAGTAAGAAAATTTTGGATGGTGTATTGGAGTTGAGAGTTAAAAAGATTATGATGTATATATAGAGGAAAAAATAAGAAAAGCGGGAAAATTTGTAAATTTTGTAGACATTTGAAATTTTCACAAGGCGGTAAATTTTTTGAAAGCGACGGAAAATCCGTCTCTATTTTTTTTAAAAAAAAAAGTGGCGCCGAAAGGAATAAATTTTGGGGGATTGAAAATTTTAAAAATTATCGACGGAATAGAAACGAAATAATTTTGTTTCTAATTATCAATAAAAATTAAAAATTAGCTACGAAATTGATATTCCGTTTCTAATTAGCTACGGAATTGCGATGGAATTTCAATTCCGTTTCTAATTAGAGACGGGATAATTCCGTTTCTAATTAACAAAAAAATTTAAAATAAAAATAAAAATTTAAGATTAGAAACGGAATTGAAATTTCGTTTCTAATTAGCTACGAAATTGAAATTCCGTTTCTAATTAGCGAAATATAATATTATTTAAATTAGTATTGTTTAATTTATAATTAGCGAAATTAATTTTTATTAGAAATATTATAGCTCAATTTAATATTTAATTTCATTAAATTAGTATTGTTTAAAATCTTCTTATTTGAAAAATTAAGCCGACAAAACATAACAAACTGAAATTTTTTTTTTTTTAAAAAAAAACATACATGGCATAAGAAATGAAAATAAAACTTGAAAGGCAAAGTGGCAAAAGTATAGGCAACCTGCTGATTTATTTTACTAAAAATATGATATATTTGTTGGAGACAAAAAGAGCAATTTTGATTTGAATTAGAATGCCGAATCGGTATTTCATTTTATTTTTTAAAAGCAAAAGTACGATAGGCAACTTGTTGATTTATTTTATTAAAATTATGATAGAGTAGTCTAATATATAGATTTTGATTTCAATTATAATACTAAAAGTGATTAATATTTGTTTTGTTTTATTGATTTTTTCATAAAAATGTATATGGATACTTTTTAAATTATTATTATTTTTAAATTGTGCATAATAGATTTTGATATTAATAAGAATAGTGAAATGGATTAATAATTGTTTTTTTTTTGTTCCATGTATACGGTTGTGGGACACAGAAACTGGGCGACGCATGCTGTTCTAGGCTCGCGGCCTAGTAGGGAGTACGGAGTAGCCCGCATGGGACTAAATCGGAGAGTAATGGAGTCGCCACCCGGTGTGAACCGGGAAAATGAGATTTAAGGCCGCACTCACCCCTCGCAATGGAAGACCTCAAACCGTTGGGTTCGGAATGGTCCCTTACTTATGTCACTTGTAATAAAAGGATTTATGTAATAATTCAATCAAGCTTAAGTAACACTTATTTCCAAGAGTATCATGCTTCTAAATTCACATGTCTAAAATAAAAAAAAAAACTTACACTTAAATTTACATATATTTCACATCTAAGATTGCATGCTTGAAAATACATCAAAGTAGCAACGAACATACAACTTCATTGGCATATCATGTTCACGAAAACACAAGCATACATACTAACCATACAAGCGTACATGTGAGCACTTTTCCAAGTGGTACGTGGAATTGTATCCCAAGTACAGACCGCACTACCGTCCATTCGGAATCGGCTACGGAATTTATGTCTGGGTTTCCATCCGATATACCACAAGAAATAATACTCAAAAGTCATCATGACATAGATATATGAATTATAACATGTTAAACCAAGACTAAGGTAAATGATGCAACCAATGGAATAAACATGCTTTTCATTATGATGTGTACAAAGATAAGAATGACTATATGGAGTTTCATAAGAAAAATCACCTAAGAAACAATTATACATGGCATGTGATGAAAATGTCTCAGTTCAGTGTGTTCGCGTTCGTGTAGCGTTCGTAAACACGTTCGAACGGTAAACAGAAGGTTCATGTTCGTATAACGTTTGATAACGCGTTCGAACGAGACCAGACAGAAGACATGCGTTCGTGCAGCGTTCTGAAACGCGTTCGAACGGTAAACAGAAGGTCCGTGTTCGTATAGCGTTTGATAACGCGTTCGAACGAGACCAGACAGAAGACATGCGTTCGTGCGGCGTCCTGAAACGCGTTCGAACGGGGTTACAGCAGTGACCTCCAAAATGCAGTAAACAATACGACACGTACATGGACGGATAAACATATGACATCTAGTAAACAATAGCGGGTTAAGAGCGCGGCAAAGCATCGTGGTAAAGGATTTTAACCTCTCCAATTAGGGGACCTTTCATCGCACTTACTAAGCCCATGCGCAATCAACACAACACATATATGAAAAGTAAAGACCATGATATCGTGCTTTGTATACCCGATTAGACACATCTTACATCCAACCGAGTATACATCAATCGGCGCGGCAAAGCATCGTGGTAAATGATTTTAACCCCTCCAATTAGGGGACCTTTCATCGCACTTACTAAGCTCATGCACTCGATTGCATCATGCATACAAGAGTAAAGACAATCACATCAAACTTAGTATGCCCGATTGAACATATTTCTGCATTCAACCGAACACACATCAATCGGTGCGGCAAAGCATCGTGGTGAAGGATTTTAACCCCTCCAATTAGGGGACCTTTCATCGCACTTACTAAGCCCATGCACTCGATTGTATCATGCATACAAATAACGTGCGGAATTCAAATGACGAAAAAATGAATAAATCCAATCAATATAAAACAAAAGAAAGTGTCGTTTACTCAAGCGGTACGTGGAGTTGTATCCCGAGTACAGATCATACTACCGTCCATTCGGAATCGGCTATGAAATTTATGTCCGGGTTTCCATCCGATATACCGCGAGAGTTGACACATCTTTCATTTTATTCCAAAACCACAACATATATTATTCCACAATACATACATTTTCATTTATTCAAAGGCCACAATCATGCATCAATAGACGACTCTCATGCGATGAAAATAAATAAAACAATTAAAAGATAGATGAAAATAAATAGGAAAAGTACCATCAGGTCTAACCTTTTTCGCCGAATTTCGGACTCACGTTTCACGGAAATCGGAAGGGTAAAGCTCCTTTACTTCTTCGGTTCACTGGTTAAGCGTCTTAGCTCACTGTTTTGCTATTTTGCTCGCTGTTTGGCCTCCGTTTTGCTGCTGTTTCTTCTGTATTTTCTGCTCACTGTTTAGGTCACAGTTTTGACGTTTCCACGGACTGTTTCGAGTGTTTTTTTGTGGGTTTTAGTGTAGTTTTGTGTGGTTATTTCAAGGATTAAGTGCAATTTTTTTATGTTACTGTTTTAAGGGTTTTAGGGACTGTTTTAAGGGGATTTTGCTGCTGTTTGGGCGTGGTTTGGGCTGCTGTTTGGAGGTATATTTTCGGTGATGGGGGGCTGCTGTATGGGGGAGATTTTCAGTGATGGGTAGAGGTTTAGGGGCTGCTGTTTTCGGTTATGGAGTGGAGGAGATGAAGAGAATTGTTTGTGTTCTTCTTGTGATTTGCGTGTGATGTCTAAGGTTTTTTGCTGTGATTTGCCTGTGATTTGTGTGTATGAGCTAGGGGAGTGCATGTCTTGGTTAGAGGTTGTTTATATAGAGAAGGGCTAGGACTTCACCTTGTCTCACAAGGAAGGGATTTGATTTGGTGTTGAGCAAGGAAAGTCAAAGATTGAGGGGGGACAAATCTTGGCTAGATTAGGAATACAAAATATTTAATTGGTTATGATTGATTTTAATTAGGCATGATATTTGTTAAGTTTGGAATATGATATATTTGATTTATCTTTAATAGGCATGCAATTTCTTTAATTTGTGTAAATATTTTTATTATTTTGGTAGGTGATTATTTAGATTTTATTTGTTTTATTTAATTTGTAAATGATTTTCTAGATTTGTTTTAATTTCATCATGTGTTAAATATATATTTATTTAATTTGGATGTGTTTTAAGTGGGCTTGGGCTAGGCTAGAGTGTATGTGGGCTAAATGGGCTCGGGTCATGAGGCTAACAGCAAAACCAGAAATACCGACACCGTTAGAACGCCAATTCGAACGCGACACGAACGCCCGTATTCTGCCTGACGTTCGAACGCATCTACGAACGCAGCACGAACGAAAACAGTGAACATGTGAAACAACTCTGATAGCATACTCATTCTGAATTTCCCCTTCCGATTTCCGTTTCTCGCGACTTCCGTGACTTAAAAGGTAGTGCCTCCAACTGAGACTCATCATCGGGTTTCACATGCAAAAATGCAATGCCTACAACGGTATGGCAGTGTATGTTTTAAATTATTATTATTGTTTAAATTATTATTAAAATAAAAATAAAAATAAAATTTAAAATTAGCGACGAAATTGAAATTCCGTTTCTAATTAGCGACGGAATGGAAATTCCGTTTCTAATTAGTGACGGAATAATTCTGTTTCTACTTAACAAAAAATAAAAATAAAAATAAAAATTTAACATTAGTTACATAATTGAAATTCCGTTTCTAATTAGCTACGGCATTAGAATTTCGTTTCTAATTAGCAACAGAATTTTAATTCCATTTCTAATTAGCGACTGAACAATTTCGTTTCTAATTAACAAAAAAAAATAAATAAATAAATAAATTTTAACATTAGCTACGGAATTGAAATTCTGTTTCTAATTAGCGACGAAATTAAAATTTCGTTTCTAAGTAGCGACAGAATTTTAATTCCGTTTCTAATTAGCGACGGAACAATTCTGTTTCTAATTAACAAAAAAATTAAAATTAAAATTAAAAAAAAATAGCGACGGAATTGAAATTCCGTTTCTAATTAGCGACAGAATTTGAATTCCGTTTCTAATTAGCGACGGATTAGCGACGTAAAAATTTCGTTTCTAAATAAAATTATCGACGGAATAGTAATCCGTCTCTAATTAGCGACGGATTTTCGTTTCCGTCTCTAATTTAGAGATGAAATTTTTTTTTGTCACTACATTTCGTCCCTAATTTCATTATCCGTTTCAATTCGTCTCTATTCCGTCGTTAAATTTTGAAACGGAATATTCCGTCTCTAAAACTGTAATTTCTTGTAGTATCCAAACTCAATATTTAGAGAATTTACAACAATATAAATATTAAGAAGGGATTAAAACCATTCATAAAATATTGATAATTTATAAATAAAATTTTATATTTGATAAATGATTTTAATCCTCATTTAATTCATTTTTAATCTTCTTATCATTTTCCTTGATCATATCACCGGGACTTTAACTATTGAAATATACCGAATGGTGAGATCGGTTCCGCGAATGAAGAAATAGAAGAAATCCCCAGGCACAGTGGAAACCGTAACAGCATAAACTTGTTATCATTAGGTGTTGCACTAAATATACCATAATTACTTGACTAGCTTTCATGTGTGCGATTCAATGCATATATCGCAAAAAATTAGATTGTTTAGTTTGCAAAACAAATCTCACTATTGCGAAGAAAGTCTCATATTTAGTGTTTTTTTTAAAAAAAAAACGGAAGTTGGTTGAACTTATCAAATCGAGAACTGATTCTAAATCCGATTTAGTTGAATCCTAAAGATCAATATGTACAAAAAGAAAAAAAAAAAGTCAAAACCGGTGAACCAACTTGATTGGTTCTTAATCAAAAATAAAACCAAAAAATAATTTTTTTTTTAACTTTTAATTAATTAAAATTATTTATGATGTCAGTTAGTTCTACAGGTTCAACTGAAACGATTCAACACTTCGAGAAAATAGAAAATTATCATATTGTTTAAAATTTTCATAATCTTATGATGTGAATGATGTTGGGTTTTGGGATCAATGGGTAACCATCTATGTGACTGATCATTAAAATTTTATCTCAAAACCAATTAATATCGTTTTATGTTGTTATTGACAAGATAAACATATTGAAATTACCTATAAGCACACACAAACAATACAAGATATACCCAAGTGAGAGGGTGGTGAAATGGGTATTAGCCATATATTTTCGATTTTAAGCCACTTAGATAGTAGCTTTACCAATTAAGGTTAGTGTTCAATTTCTACAATTAATGAATTTAATAATTAATTTTATCAATGACAAACTATGCTAAATAATATGAAAATTTAATATAAAGCTTGCAAGAAATTAAAGAGATATGGTTAGTGAAATTGACACTAGATTTATAATGGTTCGGCCAACAATGCCTACATCCAATCCTCCATGCCGCGCTTGATGCTTTCCACTATCCAAAAGTGATACCACACTTTACACCGTGAGTTTTCCATGTCGCATTCACAACCAAGAGTTTTGCCCTCTAAATTCACCTCAATCCTTTACACAAATTTTTTACCTTTTAGGTTTACTCTTAAACCTTTTATACCAAATACACAATTTTGAGTGTACCTACTCAACAAGAGATTTCACTATCACAAGTGTTTAAGATATAAAGTTTACAACACAACTTAGATACTCACAATAGATAAAGAAGATTAAAAGTGTGAGTTTCTTGACACACTCACAAAGTAATAAAATAATCTGATAAGTCCAGGGTCGATGCACAATGAATATATTTAATAAAATAAAATAACAATTTGAGTAAAAATAACTGAATTGATTGAAGTGATAGTAAATTTTTAAATTATAATGCAACAATAAATTAAATTATTGGGTTTATGGGATCCACTATTAATATATCAAATATAAAGAAATCTTACTTTTTATAATATATAAATTATTATTATTAGTTTATTACCCACTTAATTTATTGAAGGAATTAATTATGTCAAAACATATAAAATCATCTATAAAGGTGGTGATAATATTTGTCTGTAACAAATCCAATTGAGTATTCAATTACACCAAATATATAAAATCAGCCATAAAAGTGGTAACAAAATTTGTCAATAATTAATCCATATTTAAATTAAATATTAGTCTTTATAGTACAATTCATATATTATAATATTAATAAGATTAATATATATTATAATATTAAGAGTTTCACCTTTGTAGTATTTCTTTTAATTATGTGGGTGCTCCTTGGTTTCATTAGAAAACCTATTGCGGTGGTAGAAGAGATACGAGGTTTGAACCCACACACAAGTGCAGAGCAGATTGGATTGCAAAAGAAAATTTTAATTTAACAAAAATAAGACAATGGTAATACCACGAGAATTTACTATTTCAACTTCTCCGTAAATTCACTGTTAATAATTACCAGAGGTTAATCACGCTTTATATAAGAAAACTCTCTAGACTGACCATTAACAAAAACAATTTACGAGGTTATAACAATTGTGTGTTAAAGATCAATATGTAATTTACATAATAAAATTGGACAAACCCTTTCCAACCTAGAGCCAACAAATGTAGGTACAATTATCAATATTCAATTTTATAAAATTTACCAACTTTCTTAAATGCTGAGACCCAATTAAATATGAAATAATTTACATAATAATTTTCATTGATACCCTACATTCCTCTAACCCCTAGTAAACAAAATAAGTAAAATTATAAATCGAGTGCATAAATAGGATTATGTGGATTCTCAAAGTAAGAATGTACCCCCAAATTATGTTTGACAATTAAAAAATTAGATGATTACTAAAAGAACAACTCAAATCAACTATGTTTGGCAAAAGTAATTTGACAACTCAAATAATTTTTTTTAAAAAAAAATTTATAGCATAATAGCAACTCAATTCCCTCCTCATTTGAACCGAGTTGGAACCTCAAACGTCTTGTTTAAGATTTTACCACTCAAACATAATTTTGAATAGGCCCCTACCACAATCCTAAAATTGCTCTAAACACATACACGTAGGTAAATGATATAAACTTATTGGTAACTCAAACCCAAAATTTGCCTTGTAAAATGCCCAAAATATAATGTAAGGACCAAAAATATGTTACTGTAAAAATACAAATGTGCATTCAAGCCCATAAATCTTCCAAAAAAAAAGAGAGTTTACTGGGTAGCTGGTGCCGACGTGAAATTCTCCTCCAATCCTATTCTATCCCTTTTCGATATACGAAATTTCTCGAAATGAAAAATCACCCTCAATATACATACAAATGTAGCTAAATGATATAAACTAATTGGCAACTCAAACTTAAAAAATTGCCTTGTAAAATGCCCAAAATTATCATAAACTTGGAAGTGAAGAGTTTTACAAACAACAAAGAGTTTTGGAATTTGAGCTACAGCCAACAAGTAAAATAACCATTGATACCCAAAATATAATATGTTACTGTAAAAATACAAATGTGCGTTCAAACCCATAAATCTTCTAAAACAAAGAAAAAATAAAAAAAAGAAGAAAACATAGAGCTTACTCGGGCTTGCACCTGCTGCTTCTGGAGAATCACAACACATACATATACACATAAGTAAATGATATAAACTAATTGGTTTGAACCCAAAATCTTTGTAAAAAACAAAAAAAAAACAAAAAAAATAACAGAGAGTTTACCCGCTCCCGCTCCCGCTCCCGCTCCCGCACCTGCTCCTCCTCCAGCTCCAGCCACTTCATAAGTTTCCGCAACTCCTCCGGCCGCCGCTCCTCCGCCTCCTCCTTCCGCCGCTCCTCCGCCTCCTCCTTCCGCCGCTTCTCCTCCTCCTCCTTCCGCCGCTTCTCCTCCATCTCCCGCTGCAACAACATCGACGACCGCTCCCGCAGCCGTTGCAGCCTCAGTTCCCCCACCAGCGTCTCCAAGGACGAATGATCTTCAATGCCTTCGTCAAGCCCATCCATGACGCCTTCTGTCAGCGCAGCTGTTCCTGTATCTATTTGAACGATGAAGAACTTATTGCCCGTCGAGTAGATGAGTCAACTTCTTTTAAGCAGTTTCACGTTGACTGTAAATCTGGATCTGAGTTTTTTCTTATTAATTCTCAAATGTGGTTAATAACAATTGGCTTGCTAAACATACAGATTACAACTAAAACACTGCTATTGCCGGTGGATTAGATGAGTCGACTTCTTTTTTGCTAATTCTTATTCGTCCATGGATGAAGATTCATATAGCCCACAGTTAAAGCAAAGTCAAGTTGACTGTAAATGAAAATGCATAATAGAAATGAGGAA
>SKCR01052051.1:0-31074 GCA_019454045.1 Zanthoxylum bungeanum | reverse complement strand
GGACTGATACTGTCTCATATCATCTCAATCCAGGAACTAATCATAGGGACCTCTCTTCATTTATATATCTAAGGTGATCTAATCACAAATGATGAGAGTGCAATTTCCTTGTTACATAGTTAATTTGCTACAACAACACAATGATCTGTGCAAATAGTGACGCTATGGGTCATTTTGTCCAACAACATTCACTATCTATTCGTATTAAGTAATGAGATATCGCGATGTGATTTGCGGATATCACTCGATTCAAAAACGAATGTGTCCGCAAGCACTTACGGGCTCGGTTTCGTTAATTCCAAATTAACGAATTTCCGTCGCGACGTGAATTAAATAAGTACGCCTTGCAAAATTACTATTCAGTTCGCTAATGAATTAATTCTAAATTAATTCGTTGCCCGAATTAAAATCCGATTTTAATTCCGCGTCGAAATCTAATTTCGTTTAATAATAATATATCGAATATATTATTTTATCGAATAATTCCAGATTAATCGATCTCTCTCTCTTTCCTAATAAGGCATTTTAACCAAGATAAAGTTTCTCCGTTATTAATCCAAGATTAATAAAGTTGAATCAAACATCATAGGTGAATCTTCAGGAAGCGACCCAAGAGATCTCCGGATATGTTGGCAGTAAATACGGTCGTCGGATAATCCGAACACGTACGTACCTCGTACTACGTTTTTACCGATTCACAAGACAAGGTGGCTTCTAGCAAAGCGCCATGCCTACCCAATTCTCCAGAAATATTCTTATAGGAATATAAGATCTATATCAAGCGTAGTATACCGTAGTATTGCGTACATCGATCCAGTATCGGACGATCACATGTTAGGCCTGTGGCTGGAAATGTGTCTGCCCCGTACGAAACATATATCGGACATCAAGCAACTAGTCTCTTTAAAGGACAATCCTGACCAGGTCATATTGTCCCGACGGTTGCAACCTTTTATATAGTACTAGTTTTGTGTCCTGCGTGATCATCACCTCCATATGTCTGAAGTGATACTTCCATCTCGACATCACATCCAGTACACTACGATTCTCGATAAAACCCAGAAGAGGTGTACACAGAACCGGTTAAGGTCACCAACCACCAAAACCAAAGTTTTACCGATTGTCGCAAGTACTAGCGATGTAAGTCTCAGGTTAAGACCATATACACCTACCCTGATGCGGCCTCCCAATAGACACGCAGACATACTACCAATGGGATTCCGCGGGGTCTATCCAGAGTGAAGCTGTTTTCCGTACCATCGGTAAAACACAACCTCCTATCACACTTGCATAAGTATCCAATACTTAAATATATGAGAACTATGCCGTTGTGCCCTCCACAACGTGCACAAGCGCAATACTAGTCTATTCCGCATTATCGATGTCCGATCTCGATAATACTCCGACTATGGATATTTAATGATTAAACCTTTTTGGATTGATACTGTCTCATATCATCTCAATCCGGTATTAATCATATGGACTTTTGCCATTTATATATTAAAGTAAATAATATTACAAAACGGCAAAAGGCAATTTCATTATCACATAGTTAATTTTGTACAATAATACAATATCATTTACAAACAGTGACGCTATAGGACATAATGTCTAACAGTAAGTGCGATGAAAGGTCCCCTATTTGGAGGGGTTAAAACCCTTTACCACGATGCTTTGCCGCGCCGGTTGATGTGTGTTTGGTTGAATGCAAGATACGTTCAATCGGGCATACTAAGTTTGATATTATTGTTTCTTTGTTCTTTGTATGCATGATTCAATCAAGCGCATGGGCTTAGTAAGTGCGATGAAAGGTCCTCTAATTGAAGAGGTTAAAATCATTTGCCACGATGCTTCGCCGTGCCTCGTATTTCGCTATTTGCTTTTTATGTATGTATTGCATCACATTTTTTGCATCAGGTCTGTTCCCGTTCGAACGCGTTATCAAACGCTATACGAACGCGACCCTTCTGTTTCCCGTTTGAATGCGTTTTACAAACGCTACTCGAACGCGCATGCATTTTGTTTCATCAGGTCTGGATCCGTTTGAACGCGTTATCGAACGATATACGAACGTAAACCTTATGTTTCCCGTTCGAACGCGTTTTACAAACACTACTCGAACGCACACACACTTTCTTAGTCTTATCATGCATCAGGTCTGGTTCCGTTCGAACACGTTCTCGAACGCTATACGAACGCGAACCTTCTGTTTACCGTTCGAACGCGTTTTCAAATGCTACGCGAACGCGCACCCACTGAACTGAGTCATTTTCATCAGATTTCATACATAGTTTTCCTAGTAGCTATTCCTTCGTATGATGAACCTGATTGCCCCTCTGTATTACGCAAGATTGGGTAGATGTCATTCATCTGTATTCCCCACATGTATGAGTACAATGTGTTTAACGTATTACGCTTCATATGCCTATGTCATGATAACATTTGAGTATTATTTCTTGTGTTATATTGGATGGAAAGCCAGACATAAATTCTGTAGCCGATTCCAAATGGATGGTAGTACGGTCTGTACTTGGGATACAATTCCACGTACCACTTGGTGTTAGACATTATGTCCCATAGCGTCACTGTTTGTAAATGATATTGTATTATTGTACAAAATTAACTATGTGATAATGAAATTGCCTTTTGCCGTTTTGTAATATTATTACTTTGATATATAATGGCGAAAGTCCATATGATTAATACCGGATTGAGATGATATGAGAGAGTATCAATCCATAAAAGTTTAATCATTAAATATCCCTAGTCGGGTAGTATTATCGAGATCGGACATCGATAATGCGGAATAGACTAGTATGCGCTTGTGCACGTTGTGAGGGCACAACGGCATAGTTCTCATATATTTAAGTATTGGATACTTATGCAAGTGCGATAGGAGGTTGTGTTTTACCGATGGTACGGAAAACAGCTTCGCTCTGGATAGACCCCGCGGAATCCCATTGGTAGTATGTCTGCGTGTCTATGGGAGGCCGCATCAGGGTAGGTGTATATGGTCTTAACCTGAGACTTACATCGCTAGTACTTGCGACAATCGGTAAACTTTGGTTTTGGTGGTTGGGGACCTTAACCGGTTCTGTGTACACCTCTTCTGGGTTTATCGAGAATCGTAGTGTACTGGATGTGATGTCGAGATGGAAGTATCACTTCAGACATATGGAGGTGATGATCACGCAGGACACAGAAAGAACTAGACTCTATAAAAGGTTGCAACCGTCGGGACAATATAACCAGGTCAGGATTGTCCGATTTAAAGAGACTAGTTGCTTGATGTCCGATATATGTTTCGTACGGGGCAGACACATTTCCAGCCCCAGGCCTTACATGTGATCATTCGATACTGGATCGATGTACGCAATACTACGGTATACTATGCTTGATATAGATCTATATTCCTATAAGAATATTTCTGGAGAATTGGGTAGGCATGGCGCTTGCTAGAAGCCAACATTGTCTTGTGAATCGGTAAAAACGTAGTAGTACGAGGTACGTACGTGTTCGGATATCCGACGACCGTATTTACTGCCAACATATCTGGAGATCTCTTGGGTCGCTTCCGAAGATTCACCAATGACGTATGATTCAAACTCGATTAATCTTGGATTAATTACGGAGAGACTTTATCTTGGATAAAGTACTATACATAGAGAGAGAACGATTAATTTGGAATTAATCGTAAAATTATTATATTCGATATAATAATCGAAATTCGATTTCGACGCGAAATTAAAATTAGATTTTAATTCGGGCAAACGAGTTAATTTAGAATTAATTCGTTAGCGACGTAAATAATAATTTCGCTAGGCGCAATTATTTATTTAAATTCGATTTAATTAACGTCACGACGTAAGTTCGGTATTTCGAAAATATCGAACCCGAACGCGTGAGTGCACGTGGGCCCACTTTCATTTGGAAACGTGTGGGGCCCACATGACACATGTCATATTATGCATTATTTAACTCTAATGCATTGCATGGAGATAGTGTACAATGCACTCAATGGTTTTGCATGGAAATTGAGTGTTTGACACTCTAAGCCATTGCATGATTTGTGTCATAAGTTTATTATTAATTTAATAAATATTATGGCATAAATATAAATTGATTTTTTGTAACAAAAATCATTCAACTCTCCTCTCTCTCACATTGCCGAAACTACATGCAGGTTTGGGCTCTCCATTTCTTCAATTTTTGTGGCAAGATTGAAAGAAGTTGTGCATTCAAAATCACAACAAAGGCTAGCACCTTCAAGGGATCATACATAGGTGATATGGGAAACTAATCCTTGAGCTTGGAAGGATCAAACTCGACTTGGAGTCCCTCTTTTCTTCTTGGCCGAGAGCTTCACTGCACAAGGGAGGAATTTCGCATCATCTTAGCATCCATTTTCAAGTATTGTGAGTATGATTCCGCCATACTTCAATTAATTCATTCATGTATTTATATATTTTGCTTGTTCTTGTTGATCTTGGGCTTGGTAATAGAAACCAACACTTGGGAAGGTGCTCACATGTGTGCTTGCGTGGTTAGTATGTGTGCTTGTGTTTTCTTGAATATAATATGCCAATGAAGTTGTATGTTTGTCGCTCCTTTGTTGTACTTCAAGCATGCAATCTTAGATGTGAAATATATGTAAATTTAGGTAAGTTTTATTTTGTACATGTGAATTTAGAAGCATGATACTCTTGGAAATAAGTGCTACTTAAGCCTGATTAAATTATTACATAAATCCTTTCTTACAAGTGGCATAAGTAAGGGGACCATTCCGAACCCAACGGTTTGAGGTCTTCCCTTGCGAGGGGTGAGTGTGACCTTAAATCTCATTTTCTCGGTTGATGTGTGTTCGTTTGAATGCCAGATACGTTCAATCGGGCATACTAAGTTTGATATTATTGTTTCTTTATTCTTTGTATGCATGATTCAATCAAGCACATGGGCTTAGTAAGTGCGATGAAAGGTCCTCTAATTGAAGAGGTTAAAATCCTTTGCCACAATACTTCGCCGCGCCTCTTATTTCGCTATTTGCTTTTTATGTATGTATTGCATCACATTTTGTGCATTAGGTCTGTTCTCATTCTAACGCGTTATCAAACGCTATACGAACGCGACCTCTGTTTCCCGTTCGAATGCATTTTACAAACGCTACTCGAACGCGCATGCATTTTGTTTCATCAGGTCTGGATCCGTTTGAACGCGTTATCGAACGCTATACGAATGCGAACCTTCTGTTTCCCATTCGAATGCGTTTTACAAACGATACCCGAACGCACACACACTTTCTTAGTCTTATCATGCATCAGGTCTGGTTCCGTTCGAACGCGTTCTCGAACGCTATACGAACGTGAACCTTCTGTTTACCGTTCGAATGCGTTTTCAAATGCTACGCGAACGCGCACCCACTGAACTGAGTCATTTTCATCAGATTTCATACATAGTTTTCCTAGTAGCTATTCCTTCATATGATGAACCTGATTGCCCCTCTGTATTACGCAAGATTGTGTAGATGTCATTCATATGTATTCCCCACATGTATGAGTACAATGTGTTTAACGTATTACGCTTTATATGCCTATGTCATGATAACATTTGAGTATCATTTCTTGTGGTATATCGGATGGAAACCCAGACATAAATTCTGTAGCCGATTCCGAATGGACGATTGTACGGTCTGTACTTGGGATACAATTCCACGTACCACTTGGGAAGGTGCTCACATGTGCGCTTGTGTGGTTAGTATGTGTGCTTGTGTTTTCTTGAATATAATATGCCAATGAAGTTGTATGTTTGTCGCTCATTTGATGTACTTTCAAGCATGCAATCTTAGATGTGAAATATATGTAAATTTAGGTTTAAGTTTTATTTTGTACATGTGAATTTAGAAGCATGATACTCTTGGAAATAAGTGCTACTTAAGCTTGATTAAATTATTACATAAATCCTTTCATTACAAGTGGCATAAGTAAGGGACCATTCTAAACCCAACGGTTTGAGGTCTTCCCTTGCGAGGGGTGAGTGCGACCTTAAATCTCATTTTCTCGGTTCACACAGGGTGGCGACTCCATTATTCTCTGGTTTAGTCCCCCATGGCTACTCCGTACTCCCGACCGGGCCGCGAGCCCTTGACAGCATGCGTCGTCCAGTTTCTGTGTCCCACAGTCTGTCGACTCCACTGGGGATAGAGAATCGGCCCCGATGAATTTGTCTTGTAATGTTTCGATTTATGTTTTAATTGACCGTGTCTATAGTGGATAAAATGGGGGTTTAATCAAAGGCATTTTTAAGGCTAGGTAATGGTTTGGTGTCTTCCTTCATTCACTACCTTTCTAGAAGGAAACGCTGTGAAGGCACCTATATAGCCATCTACTAGTAGCCTATTGTGATGGACTAATTTGGAGGACTCGTTGTTTATTCCTGAAACAAGCGATAAGAGCCTAAGAGGCTTGGGTATTTAAGTGAGCCTCGCTCCACCTTCCCTCTGGGGAATCTACAACGGGAAATCCATTTGACAGTCTGTCACACACCATAGCTCATTGGCACGTACCTTAGTGTATAAAAAAGGGTGCGCTCACTTGCTCGCTCGAACCCTTGGTTGGGGAGACCTAGTTGTGGGCCATCCTTCGCCGATGAGAGCCTTTTGTCTATACTCTTGTGAACCCACCCATGGACCGGGGTTGTGTGGTTAAAGTAACAATTATTTCTTTGAGTATGTGCTTGTGGACCATCCTCATTTGGATGCAGTTGGACCATTGTCAGAAATACGGACTTGCTGGGCCATTTAAACTGGGGCGAGTTCGTACCTTATGACCATTGGGCCCAAAGCTTCTGAAATGTTGATGGGCCATTCCGTAGAAATTATTACTTTATGTTTGCATTATCTTTTATGCTTGTATGTGGGAACATCGTCGTTTGAATCCATTTGGACCATTTGTCATGAGATATGGGCTTGTTGGGCCATTTAAACTGGGACAAGAATGTATTTTATGACGGTTGGGCCAAAGGCTTCTAAGTGTTGATGGGCTACTTTGTGCTTGTATTCGGAACGTTACCATTTGGATTTAGTCGGGCTATTTATCATGAGATGTAAACTCATTGGGCTATTTAAACTTGGATGAGTTCACTTCTATATCAATTAGCCCGAAAGCTTCTAAAATGATAACGGTCCGATTTGTTTGAAAATTTTAATTTTAATTTAGTATGTTACCTGCATCTCATGCACCTCATGCATACATATATCATGTTTACACCCGTATGTCTCAAAAAGACATCATAGATACCGGTTGGGATAGAGAATGGACAAGGCTCAATAAAAGAACAGTAACAGTCATGAGTGAATCTGGTAATGAGGTATCCCGAATGGATCAGTTAGAGAACAGTCTCGCCAAGGTCACTGAATAGTTGCAAGCTTTGACTACTGCTGTGGCTGGTATGGCTGTGCCCTGTGCTGGGGGAATTTCTGAGAATGTGAGGCGTGAGGAGCCTCCGAATGGGTTGGGGGATGATATCCCCACTTTTGATGATGATATGGCAGAGTATGCAGCAGGCAGAGTATCTGGGTCTCAGACAGAGTTACAGAAACTTCGGGATCAGGTTGAGTCGGTTACCCGCAAGATGAGGGGTAAGCATGAGGATTTGCTGGATTATGACACACTGACTTTCGAGGAACAGTTGCCGGTATAGTTCAAGATGCCTGATATGGCTAAGTTTAACGGGAATGGGGATCCAAGGGTGCATCTCCGACAGTTTGTATCAGTCATGAGTTCAGTTGGCTTATCTCAGCGCCAAGTGCAGAAAATGTTTGGAATGTCGCTTGAAGGAGCTCCCGTGGTGTGGTACCACAGTTTGGAGAAGAAAGTGAAGGAAGATTGGAGGGAGTTGGCTGGTACCACAGTTGTTGAAAATGCAGACTAGGCCTTCGGAGAAGGATCAGATTAAGATGATTATCAAGGGCACCAAGCCCTCCATTTACAGCAAGTTGAGGAGGATGACCTCCATGATTGCAGACTTTTGGCAGTGAGGGGAAACTGTCATGGATATTGAAAAGAAGAGGCCGAGAATAGAAAATTCTATGGTCTGAACAGGAGGCTCGTTGGGGGAACATCGGGAACAAAGCCCGTTTCTACTGAGATTACCGCTATCCGGAACCGGAGATTTTCCAACTTGGGAAGACCCCTGTCAAAAGTGCTAGAGAAACTGAAGAGGCAAGGCCTTTTAAAACCCTGGAAGCCAAACCATTACCCAATCCCCTACCATCACATTATAACCTAAGCCTTTACTGTCACTTTCACCAACAAAAGTGCCATGACACTGACAATTGCGCCCGACTCCGCCATGAAATCCAAGACCTGATAGATTCCAAGAAAATACCTGACCCAAAAACAAAACAACCTGACACACACAGAAACCCCTTACCCAATTACCGTGACGTACCACCACCAGCCTATATGATCAATTATGGCCTCCCAGAAGACCTTGTCCTAAAATCCTTTCACCAACAAGCCTTTTGCTTGGGAATCTGGGATAGTACTAGTGAAGATGAGACTGAGCAGGGGAAAATTTTTTGGCTTGATTTCTCTAGCAGTGATGAGGAAGAAGTGAGGGGAATGACGCGCAGTGGTCATTTTTATAATGATATGGCGGAGAAGCGTAATGAAGTTTTGACAGATGGTTGAGAAGTGGTTGAGACTGCAGAAAATACTGAGGGGGATATAGTGCTGAGGCAATTGAGGAAGACTAGAGCACAAGTGAGTATCTGGGAACTGGTATGTGCATCTCGGGAGCATAGACAGGCTATGGTTAAGGCCTTGAGCAAGATTGTGGTACCGAAAGACGCCAACCCTGCAATGTTTGTTGGGTCCGTTCAGAAAGAAGCTTTCCAGATATCTTTTTCTGAGGATGAACTCCCAGTAGATGGGAGAAATCATAACAGGCCTCTATTTATCAGGGCCGAGGTGAGGGGCAAGAGAACTTCATGTATGATGGTGGATGACGGTTCGTCCATCAATGTGTGCCCGCTGAAAATTCTGGCAAGATTGGGTATGAAAGCAACAGACTTGGACCCCTCCAGCATGACTATTAAGGCTTATGACGACAGCAAAGGGGAGTTGATGGTACCTTTGTGGCTATGGTCAAGGTAGGACCGATTGAAGATGAGGTTGAGTTCACAGTACTGGACATCCCGGCTACTTTCGCCTTATTGTTGGGAAGCCTTGTTTCACAAACTTGGGGGCGTGCCTTCCACTTTGCATCAGATGATCAAGTTCCCGTATGAGGGAGAGAGAAAATGTTACCATCCGGGCTGAGTTAGATAATGCCGTGGCTGCCTTGGAGATACAACCTTTCACGAGGTTTCAGGTATCAGCTACTTTTGAGGAGTGGGTGGATCCTAGGGTGGCTAGGATTATGGAGAGAAAATGAAGTTTGAGCCGGTAAAGGTTCAAAATTACCAGATTTCAGAGGACAGACTACTCGGAAGGGTTTGGGGTACAAGTCTGATGACGAAAAGCCAAAGGTCAAGAAAAAGGGCTTGAAACTGATGGAATGTTTTGTGAAAGCTTCAGGATATCAAGGGGAGCCTGAACCTGTGGAAGTTAATTGAATTGTGGTACCTGGGTTTGAGATCTTCCAGGATATGTTGGGTAAGAAGCTGATAGCTTAAGAAATTATTGATAAAGAATAAGAGAATTGGGAGGAAGAACTGATGAAGTTGGAGAGCCTGACTCTGGGAGAGGATGAAAAGCCTGAAGAAGACCTGATTGCAGAGGAAGAAGTGTCTATAGATGATGAAGACATTTACCTTCCTGATTTGTTTGAATGTACTTCCGCATTATCCAATAATAAAGACATTTCTTTTGCTTACTTGCCTGAGTCGTTTCCATTTACTCTGCACGAATCAAGCATATTTGACATCAATTCAGCCAGAACTACTACATTTAACTTGGGTACACTTGAGAACCCCAATTAAATTCTGATTACAAGTGAAGTACCTCCGAAGAGAGGAGAAACTAGAAGAAGTGTTGGTCAGATATGCCAAAGTGTTTGCTTGGTCCTATGAGGACATGCCTGGGGTAGACAGAAACATTGCCCAGCACACAATACCAACTTATCCGAATATGAGGCCAGTAAAACAGAAACTCCGACGGATGAGACCGGAATCGGCTAAGAAAGTCAGAGAGGAAGTTAAGTAACAGATATATGTGGGGTTCCTGGAAGTAGTAAAGTATCCTGAGTGGTTGGCTAACATAGTACCTGTACCGAAGAAAGACGGGAAGGTAAGAATGTGTAGACTACAGAGATCTCAACAAAGCTTGTCCGAAAGATGATTTTCCTCTGCCACATATAGATGTTCTGGTTGATAGTGCAGCTTTATCTGCTATGTATTCATTTGCAGATGGGTTTTCAGGTTACAATCAGGTAATCATGGCCGAGGAAGACAAGCACAAGACTGCATTTGTTACTGATTGGGTACTTATTGTTACAAGCTTATGCCGTTTGGGCTTAAGAATGCGGGGGCTACTTATCAGCGGATGGCCACTACGCTTTTCCATGACTTGATGCACAAATAGATTGAAGTGAATGTGGATGACATGATGGTGAAATCAGAGACAAGAGTTGGGCATATTGAAGCACTGGAAAGGTTCCTTCAGAGAGTTGACAGATACAACCTGCGGCTTAATCCCAAGAAATGTGTGTATGGGGTGACATCAGGGAAATTGCTTGGTCATACAGTGGGAATGGGCGGAATAGAGGTAGACTCCGAGAAGATCAAGGCAATCACAGAAATGCCTGCACCGAAGACAGAAAAAGAAGTCAGAGCATTCTTGGGAAGATTCAGTACATCAGTCGGTTCATTGCTAAGTTGACATCAGTATGTGAGCCTATCTTCAAACTGTTGAGAAAAGATCAGCCAGTGAGATGGAATGAACCGTGTCAGACAGCCTTCGACAAAATCATAGAGTACTTGGTAAAGCCTCCTGTATTGAAACCTCCGAGACCGGGAAGACCTTTGATATTGTGTTTGGCTATAGAATCAGAAGCACTGGGGGCAATGATGGTACGGCTGATGAGACAGGGGTAGAGCATGCAGTCTATTATCTGAGTAAGAAGATGCTCCCGTTTGAGGCTCGATATCAGGAAGTTGAGAAGATCTGTCTTGCAATGGTATGGGCTTCCAGAAAATTACGACATTATTTCCAGTCATACAAGATCCAAGTAGTGGCAAAGGAAAATCCTCTGAAGTATCTTCATTCGGTGCCTTCACTAGTGGGAAAATTGGGCAGATGGTTGGTATTGTTGACAGAGTTTGACATTGAGTATCTCACCTCCAAGGTGATCAAAGGGAGAGCAGTAGCAGAGTTTCTGGCATTGCAACCTGTTGAGGGGGATCAGTATAAGTTTGAATTTCCAGATGAAGAGATCCAAGCAATAACGGTTCAGAGATGGAAGATGTATTTTGACGGAGCAGTAAATTACAAGGGAGCCGGAATTGGGATCGTGATAGTGACCCCCGAGGGAGAGACTTTACCTTTGGCCAAGAGGTTGACATTCATAGTGACTAATAACATGGCCGAGTATGAAGCATGTGCTTTTGGTTTGACAGCATTGATAGCCTTGAAGGCCGGGAGTGTGGAAGTCTACGGAGACTCTATGTTGGTGGTCCAGCAGATGCGAGGATAATGGGAATTGAAAGAAGAACGGTTGAAACCTTACATCTTTCACCTCAGAAAGTTGGCACAGGTTATCCCCGAGTGTATGTTTCAGCACTTACCGAGAGAAGAGAATCAGATGGCAGATGCATTGGCTATGCTCGCAGCAACTTGGGAAAATCCAGAAAAGTTAGTGATGAGACCGTTGATACTGACAACAGCTAGCAGACCTGTTTATGAGGTAGAAAGAATTCTGGAAGTTGAGGTCGACGACGGTAAACCTTGGTATTATGACATTCAGAGATATCTGGAACATGGTGAACTCCCGGAAGGGGTAGGCAGAAAAGACAGAATAGCCATTCAGAAGTTACCTTCCCAGTATGTGATTTTGAAAGGGGAACTGTATAAGAGGCAAGCAAACGGTATTCAGTTGAAGTGTTTGAGAAAAGGAGAAGCTCAGCATGTAATGGAAGAAATACACGCCGGGGTATGTGGTCCGCACATGAACGGGTTGAATCTGTCCCGCAAGATAGTGAGACAAGGTTTTTATTGGTCAACCATTGAAACAGACTGCGCGAAGATGGTAAAGTACTGTCATGATTATCAAGCACATGGTAATTTGAATCACTTACCGCACACAGAGTTGCACGGGTTGTCGGAGCCGTGGCCTTTCTCAACATGGGGGATTGATATGATTGGGGAAATTCGACCGAATGCATCAAATGGGCATCGCTTTATAGTAGTGGCAGTAGATTACTTCTCGAAGTGGGTGGAAGCCGAATCATTCCGTAATGTTACAGCAAAACAGATGGCAAAGTTTATTGCTCGGAACCTCATTTGTCGGTATGGTATGCCGCATCATGTAGTGACAGACAACGGGGTTCAGTTCCAAGGAGAGACGAAGGCAATGTTACAGAGGTACGGGATAGGCTACCACAAGTCATCACCGTACAGGCCGTAGGCAAATGGGGCAGTTGAGGCAGCCAACAAGACTATAAAAACGATTTTAGCCAATATGACAGAGAACTGCAGAGATTGGGCCGAGAAACTACCATATGCTTTGTGGGGGTACAGAACATCAGTAAGGACAGCAACATGGGCCACACCTTACTCTTTGGTCTATGGAATGGAAGCAGTATTGCCGGTACAAGTGGAAATACAGTCCATGAGGGTATTAGCAGAGGCAGAATTACCAGAACAGGAGTGGGCCGCACAGAGGTTTGATCAGTTAGCACTATTGGATGAGTAGAGAACGAAGTCTTTGTATCACATGCAGTTGTATCAGAAGAGACTAGCCCGAGCATTCAACAAGAAAGTATGTCCCACCAATATCAGAAAGGGTGATTTGGTACTTAAGCAATCGAGGCCATCGACGACAGATCCGAGAGGGAAATTCAGACCAAACTGGGAAGGACCTTACATAGTGCAGAAGGTTATGGGAAATTGGGCAGTGAGGTTATCAGACTTGGAAGGAAATGAGTTCACTGAGCTGATCAACATAGACAGATTGAAGCAATACTTTGCCTGAGGGAGAGAAGACCGAGCAGTCACCACGGGAATTAGTAGAAGACCTAACCCAACGGAATAAGAAAATCATTCATGCATACACGTAACATTGCATTCTCTTCGTGTTTGTTTTTTGTTTTGTGTTCACAGGTTCGAAGAAAGGAGAAAGCGGCAGAAATGAGCCAAGCAGCGTCAGCGCAATTTCAGTTTTTGGGATGAGTCCCAATGGGCGAGGCCCATATCAGCTTGGGGGCGAGGCCCATATCATTTCGGCTTGGGGGCGAGTGTTGGTTTATTCTAAGGTCCCAAGATCAAACAGGACATGAAATAATGCGTGAATACATCAACGGAGGTAGCGGAATACTCACATTGATCGGTTATGTCGATTTGAAGACGAATCAAGGCCAAAAACGTACTGCCCTTCACGCCAAACTGCTGGCAGTCCACTGCCCTGCAAAACAGAAATTTGAGTGAAGAAACGGAGCTCCTAGATCGTCGGATGGATCCTGTCTCATGGTCGAACCTCCCTACCACCTTCGCAAGACTTGTAAGTGTGCTAGCACTTGAATTTTCACCATGAAAACCCACTCTTGGCTTCCCTAATTCACGCCCAAACTGGTTCAAAACCAGTGAGCAAAACCTTCTGTTTTGCGTGAGAGAAGAGAGAGTTTTGAGAGAGATGGAATTGTATTGTGTAATTAATTTCCATGCAATGACATTGAGTGCAATGTACACTATCTACATGCAATGCATTAGAATTAAATAATGCATAATATGACATGTGTCATGTGGGCCCCACACGTTTCCAAATGAAAGTGGGCCCACGTGCACTCACGCGTTCGGGTTCGATATTTCCGAAATATCGAGTTTACGTTGCGACGTTAATTAAATCGAATAATTGCGGCTAGCGAAATTATTATTTACGTCGCTAACGAATTAATTCTAAATTAACTCGTTTGCCCGAATTAAAATCTAATTTTAATTCCGCGTCGAAATCTAATTTCGTATAATATATCGAATATATTAATTTACCGATTAATTCCAAATTAATCGTTATCTCTCTCTAGACGATATTTTATCCTAGATAAAATATCTCCGTTAATTAATCCTAGATTAATTTTCTCTCTCTCTTCTATATAATCCCAGATTATTCAAGAGTGCGAGTTGTGCGTCATCGGTGATTATCGGGAAGCGACCCATGAGATCCCCGGATAATCTGGCAGTAAATACGGTCGTCGGAGTATCCGAATCACGTACGTACCAAGTCTACGTTCTACCGATTTATGAGACAAGGTCGACTCCTAGCAAAGCACCAAGTCTTCCCAAGTTCTCCGGACATATTCATCAAAGAATATAAGATCTGTATCAAGCGTAGTATACAATTGTATTGTGCATATCGGCCCAGTATCGGATAGTCACGTGCTAGGGCTGGGGCTGGATAAGTGTCTGCCCCGTACGAACACATATCGGATGTCTGGTAACTAGTCTCTATAATCGGATATTCATGACCTGGTCATAATATCACGATTGGATGCGCATCACTTAATAGCACTAATACCGTATCCTGCGTGACATCATCTCCATTATGACTGGAGTGACACTTCCGTCTTGACATCACATCCAATACACTACGATTCCTGATAAACCCAGAAGAGGTGAACACAGAACCAGTTAAGATCCCCCACCACCAAAACCAAAGTTTACCGATTGTCGTAAGTATTAGCGATGCAAGTCTCAGGTTAAGACTATACACCCTACCTTGATTTCGGCCTCCCATAGACACCTAGTCATAATACCAATGGGATTCCGAAGGGTCTATCCAGAGCGAAGCTGTTTCCCGTACCATCGGTGAACACGACCTCCTATCGCACTTGCACAAGTATCCAATATTATATATATGAGAACTATGCCGTTGTGCCCTCACAACGCGCACAAGTGCAATACTAGCCTATTCCGCATTATCGATGTCCAGTCTCGATAATACTACGGCTAGGGATATTTAATGATTAATCCTTCATGGACTGATACTGTCTCATATCATCTCAATCCAGGAACTAATCATAGGGACCTCTCTTCATTTATATATAATGGTGATCTAATCACAAATGACGAGAGTGCAATTTCCTTGTTACATAGTTAATTTGCTACTGCAACACAATGTTCAGTGCAAATAGTGACGCTATGGGTCATATATCCAACAATCTCCCACTTGGCACGTAGCGAGTCACTCAAGTGTCCTACACCCGAACTATGTAAGGTTCGCTCAAATTGCTGAGGAAAGGTTTTCGTCAGCGGATTTGTTTGATTATCGTTTGACGCGATTTATACGATCATCACATCGCCACAATGTATGATCCGAACGAATCAGATGATATAGAAGATATATCTGGATCATCGATGAGACCTTTAATTCCTTAGCCTGTGCTGACGCCTAGCTCAGCTGCTAACAGAACTATATCTAATCTAATTAGATTTACTTTCGACCCAAAAGACTTCTTCTATTGCTGCCTCAGCTGCAGCAATAATCCGCATTTGTTGTTTATTCGGCAACAGTTATCTTGCTTGGAAGATTCCAGCTCACTGTCCCGTTATTCAAACTTTATAGTACCGCAGTATTTAATCGTTGGGAAACTTGCTGCAGTGATCCCAGTCATTTCAAGTTCTCCTTCTCCATAGTAAGAGATAGCATCTTTAGTTCTCAGAGATACTAACAGATGTTCTTACTTCAATCCAGTGACTATCACTTGGATTGACCCGATTGTGACTCCATATGCTCGAAGCGTATGAGACACCATACAAGTACATTTTAAATGTACAATTTCCCAGAGAGTGTTAACAACTCCAAATCTATCCCAGTAGATCTTTATTCCTTGAATAAAGGTTGTTACTACTCCCCAGAATTCTACGGAGAATTTCTATTGAAAGCCAAGCTTTCAACAATAGCTTTATGGGAATTTCACTGTCAGTGCGCTCTCCCACTAACCTTCTTATATACACAAGAATTATTTCGTTTTGAGTCAAATCATAAACCATTATGATTATTTCAAAACGACAGTTCCAAGAACCTTATGCTTGCATTGATCCAAACATGGATCGAATAACCCGCAAACCTTGTTTGTCGGTTATACAAAATCGTCAGGATGTTGTAAACATCCTCCAAAAGGTTTCCTTTTCAGGAAAGCGATTTTGATTTGTAACTGACATATTTCATAAATGAAATATACAGTTATCAACAGCATCTTCAAATGGATTTACCATGGCAACAGGTAAAAGGTTGAACCGTTATTAACATAATGTTGATAACGATACCTTTTCGTCAAAAGTCTAGCTTTGCACGTTGGTATGTTGCCTTCCATGTATGTCTTCCTAGAAGACGTTTAATGTACCATAGGCACAACGCCTTGTGGTACAACAACTAGTATCCAAACATAGTTGTTATACATGGAATCCATTTCGGATTCATGGCACTTTGCCATAACAGGGAGTCGATACCTCGTATCACTTCCTCAAACGTAGTCGGTGGATATACCTTCACAAGATTGACATCTTTATGAGGTTAGATCAGAAACCCATACCATAGGTTGTTTTCTGACTCTATCCGATCTACGAAGTTCTTATGTATTTGAAGATTAATGGTATAGATTCATCATAGATGAACTATTGTGTTCCATTAAGGACTTCGTGCCTTGAACAGTATTACTCTCGATTTTCATCGAGTATCACTATCCTATCCTCCCACTGACCACTGCATATCGGTATTCTCTCAGGAAAACCGCATGGTGAGCAACAATCATATTGTTCTCATGTGAGATTTATAAGTACTATACTTAAGGTTTCCCTTAGGATAACCTATATTGGCACTTATCCATTTGGGTTCTTAGTTTGGTATCATCCAAACCTTATGCCTGGCATACCCAAATTATTAGGAGTAAGAAACCTCGTTTCTTTCCTGTTCATATCCTATATGATATCTGTCAAACAGATTTATATGGAACCTTATTCTAAATAAGTTTTGCACTGTTAATACATATCCTGTAGAAGGAATAGTAGCTCAGAGCGACTCGTGATAAACTTATCATGTCCAACAAAATTCGGTTTTAGTTCAGACACACCGTCTAACTGACGTGTCTCGAGGGAGTCCTCATCTGAAAGAATACCATACTCTTTCATGTACGTATGAAACTTACTGCTTAAGTATTTTCCATTACGGTATTACCGTGGCGGAATAACACTATAGCCGATCTGTTTGTCTACTTCGTGTCGAAACTCTAAAGTTTCCGATCTGTGTTCTTCAAAAGAAACACATAACCACAACGTGATGTCACATCCGTTAAGGTCACGAAATATTCATGTTCACATCTAGCCTAGCTAGATATGGGCCCACTAAATTCATCATGAATAGGGCTAACAGATCGGTGGCCCTTTTACTATTACCAAGTAAATAGTATTTTAGGTATCTTACCTAATAAACTAGATTCGCAGACCTTATTTGAATAGTCAAATCAGTCCTAGTACCCACTCTTAAAAAGTGTGGATATACGAGTCTTCTTTAATTGTGTCCTGGACAACAATGCCACAAATAAGTCTCTATTGATCAAATCAATTTGAGCTATTTATTTGTCATTTTATATGTTTGAGATTTTATTTATATTCAAAATATAAATTCTGTTATTTACACCCAATGTATTTATCTCAGTATCATCTTTATATATTGAAACACTTTAGTGTTCTAGAATATAAAGGTTTTATCCGCAATGGATTAAACACTGATATAGAGATAATGTCTCTAGTTAAACTAGTTACATTATAACAGTTCCTAATTTAGGTACATACCCAAAGGGTAGTTCCTAAACTTAGGTATCTACGGTCGAAACAGCGACTTTCGTCCCGTTTCCAATTCGCAGAGAAATCTCGGCTTGAAGCCAGTATCCAGCTCACAGCGGATTCTGAACGTCAATACATATATGTATTATGTACCACACTAAGTATTTAAAATTCAATTTCAATACTAGTAGTGAACATAACTTTGACAAATATTTTTAAAGTTAGAGCCTCGCCCTTTCTTTAATTCCTTCGTGTCTTCTATATCCAAATGGTAGTCACTTTGGGATATGTCAATTATCTTTTCAATATTTCACAAACCTTTGGGAAAGCCTTGGGTTTCGGAATATCGAAACGATGTGCACCTTGTGCTACATGCCCAATTGCAAACTTTGACTTTTCTCCACTAGAATAGTCAATTAATTGCAACTTTAATACTTTTAAATCTAAAGATAGATTTATTATAAGTATATTAATTAAGCACTAAAGTCATCATCACATAAATCTTCCAAAGACTTTATGCTCTACTATTTGCTTAATTATGGGCTTAGTCATAATAAGTTATTTTATCAAATAAATTAACCTATTATTAATTCCAATTGAAAATTAAATCAAATTTAAAACATTTAATCCAAGGATTATATATTTTAAATATTCAACCTTTTCAATTCTTTACTTGATTTTAATAGTCCAACTATTTAATCAATTATTAAGGTACTATTTATTATAATGATTACAATAATCCAATTATTTAATCAACTATAATTTTAATATTGATTACTATAATCCATTATAAAATCAACTATCATTTTAATTCAATTATATTGATTACTATAATCCAATTATAAAATCAACTATATATTGAATGAGTTTGTATATAGTCCAACTATATATATTTTTAAAACAACATAAAATATTAGTCCGACTAATACTTTTGATTAATATGACGAGTCAAATAAAATGAGCGTGTTTAGCGAGTATTCGAACGAATGTTGCAAATTCAATACTTGCCTCCCACTATTTTTCGTCGAGCCTCTAACCCTCTGTGGAGTACTCGGGAACCGTGTTTCCTAGTGGGCTAGGATCCTATTAAATAACACACAACCCTGACTTTGGCCAATAAAAGCTGTATGCTATTTAACTAGGTAGATCTCACAGATCAATTGGATCTCATCAATTCCTAGATCCGGTTAGGTGGACATCCAAGTCTGAAACATATGTATAATGTCAATGTATCCATTACATTTTCCTAACCCTATCCTCCGAATCATCTAGGCCTTGGCTTTGGCCAAAAACAACCTAATGATTCCAGTTAAGCGGGACCCATTGACGAGGAAAGTTTCGTAATCAATGTCATTGGACAAAAAGTGATCTTGACTTTGGCCAATAAAAATCACGATTTGGACAAGACACCGATATGCAACAAAACTCTCATGATTCAAGTACATCCTTGATTGACAAAGGTCTTGACTTTGGTCAAAAACAAACCAATGCCAACATCGGATCTTGAACAAGAATCATTCAATGGAAGGATATTTGCTTAATATAGATTGAGGGATTTTCGCGTCCAAATTGGCTACCAATTTAATTATCTTTGTTAGGTCTCATCATCATACACCCTTAAACATGCATTCTAAATACATAATAAAGCGAGTATGAAATAAAATAATAATGATATGCGGATATATACTTAACACATTGATCCTAGATCAAATCTCTCCCTTTCTCACTCACTCAGCTAGCACTTGTACTACTTCTACCCGTTACACTACACTTCTAAAGAAACCTCATATACATAGAGGGGAATAGGTGAGAAGAGAATACAAAGAGAAAGAAGGTGATAAGGCTGGACACGCAGGTCCAATTTAATAAATCGAATTTATTACAACAATTTCTAAAATTGCCCACCCATCTAATATCCATCCGATATACATTATTCATTCAACACAACCATGTATTCACACACATAAGCATGCTATCAATCAATCTAATCAAATTAATTAATCTGATAATTAAGTGATCATCCAATGTTCAAACAACGATTTGATTTTGTTCGAGTCAAACTCGTTTTTGCGAATAAGTACTCAAAGTACGAATTCATGAATTAAATTAAACTACATCATTAAATCTAATTTAACATGCATTTAATACTAATTCACTATTCAATTCCAAATTAAATATTACACTTTTATTTAATAAACCTTTTACGATTTAAATTCCAAATTCAATCGCGTCGGGACTCAAAGTCCGATTAACGTCCAACGTCAATTTAATTTAAGTCTAATGGACTTCAATTAATTTCTTTAGGCATGGGCTTCGGCAACCAAAGCCCAATAGTGGAATCACCCAAAATGCCTTAGAAATCAATTTCGGCCCATTAGGCCCAATTAAATATTAAATGTTCATTAGTCGCAATTGGGCTTTATGGTTAAGGTTTTGGGCCCAATTGGATCCAATCCATTGGCCTAAACCAAACTTGATAAATCAAGCCCAATAGGCCTAATTACAACTTTAAATTCTAATTTCCAAAATTAGGCCCAATTAATTAAATCCAAAAATCCAATTTTCACAATTTAATTACCAAAAGTGCATTATATGATTAATCAACTAAATCAACATTTCCAAAATACCAAATTAGTCCAATTAATCATACTTAATTCATTATTACATGTCAAACAACATAATGAAAAATCAAACCCATATTACATGCTTCTAAGTCTCGGCCAAGGAAGGTTATTTTGTCCGATTTGAATTCAATCCGATTAATTACACAATCGACAACGTATTAACTTCCCGAATGATTTCATACACATCCAATGTTCATAAAATCAAAATTACCAAGACATTAAAGGGCATTGTAGATTCGGCCAACATAAGGAATTTAGGGATTTTGTTCAATTCAAAATTCAATCCAATTAATTTCAAATTAACATCATCCTACATGATTCTAACTCATCCAATGAATCAAAAATCAAAAAATTCCAAATCTCCAAATGCCTTATACCATTCGGCCAAGCTCCATCAATTGGGGAAAATTGATCCAATCAATCCTTAATTAAACATGTTATAAGCATACTCAAACATTCAATTCATTCAAATCATGCTCAAAACAAGTTTACCCAAATTTTAAGCCCTACATTTTTCATGCTTGCAACATTAGCTCTTGATGCCATTGTTGGTTTATTCTAAGGTCCCAAGATCAAACAAGACATGAAATAATGCGTGAATACATCAACGGAGGTAGCGGAATACTCACATTGATCGGTTATGTCGATTTGAAGACGAATCAAGGCCAAAAACGTACTGCCCTTCACGCCAAACTGCTGGCAGTCCACTACCCTGCAAAACAGAAATTTGAGTGAAGAAACGGAGCTTCTAGCTTCGTCGGATGGATCCCGTCTCATGGTCGAACCTCCCTACCACCTTCGCAAGACTTGTAAGTGTGCTAGCACTTGAATTTTCACCATGAAAACCCACTCTTGGCTTCCCTAATTCACGCCCAAACTGGTTCAAAACCAGTGAAGAATAGCCACACTTGGGCGTGAGAGAGATGAGAGAATTTGAGAGAAAAAATGTGTTTTGTCTGATTAAATTTTTGTTACCAAAAATCAAGTTATATTTATGCCATAATATTCAATAAATTAATAATAAATTTATGACACAAATCATGCAATGGCTTAGAGTGTCAAACAATCAATTTCCATGCAATGACATTGAGTGCAATGTACACTATCTACATGCAATGCATTAGAATTAAATAATGCATAATATGACATGTGTCATGTGGGCCCCACACGTTTCCAAATGAAAGTGGGCCCACATGCACTCACGCGTTCGGGTTCGATATTTCCGAAATATCGAGTTTACGTTGTGACGTTAATTAAATCGAATAATTGCGGCTAGCGAAATTATTATTTACGTCGCTAACGAATTAATTCTAAATTAACTCGTTTGCCCGAATTAAAATCTAATTTTAATTCCGCGTCGAAATATAATTTCGTATAATATATCGAATATATTAATTTACCGATTAATTCCAAATTAATCGTTATCTCTCTCTAGACGATATTTTATCCTAGATAAAATATCTCCGTAATTAATCCTAGATTAATTTTCTCTCTCTCTTCTATATAATCCCAGATTATTCAAGAGTGCGAGTTGTGCGTCATCGGTGGATTATCGGGAAGCGACCCATGAGATCCCCGGATAATCTGGCAGTAAATACGGTCGTCGGAGTATCCGAATCACGTACGTACCAAGTACTACGTTCTACCGATTTACGAGACAAGGTCGACTCCTAGCAAAGCACCAAGTCTTCCCAAGTTCTCCGGACATATTCATCAAAGAATATTAAGATCTGTATCAAGCGTAGTATACAATTGTTTGTGCATATCGGCCCAGTATCGGATAGTCACGTGCTAGGGCTGGGGCTGGATAAGTGTCTGCCCCGTCCGAAACACATATCAGATGTCTGGTAACTAGTCTCTATAATCGGATATTCATGACCTGGTCATAATATCACGATTGGATGCGCATCACTTAATAGCACTAATACCGTATCCTGCGTGACATCATCTCCATTATGACTGGAGTGACACTTCCGTCTTGACATCACATCCAATACACTACGATTCCTGATAAACCCAGAAGAGGTGAACACAGAACCAGTTAAGATCCCCCACCACCAAAACCAAAGTTTACCGATTGTCGTAAGTATTAGCGATGCAAGTCTCAGGTTAAGACTATACACACCTACCTTGATTTCGGCCTCCCATAGACACCTAGTCATAATACCAATGGGATTCCGAAGGGTCTATCCAGAGCGAAGCTGTTTCCCGTACCATCGGTGAAACACGACCTCCTATCGCACTTGCACAAGTATCCAATACTTATATATATGAGAACTATGCCGTTGTGCCCTCACAACGCGCACAAGTGCAATACTAGCCTATTCCGCATTATCGATGTCCAGTCTCGACAATACTACGGCTAGGGATATTTAATGATTAATCCTTCGTGGACTGATACTGTCTCATATCATCTCAATCCAGGAACTAATCATAGGGACCTCTGTTCATTTATATATCTATGGTGATCTAATCACAAATGACGAGAGTGCAATTTCCTTGTTACATAGTTAATTTTGCTACAGCAACACAATGTTCTGTGCAAATAGTGACGCTATGGGTCATATTATCCAACAGCGAGGCCCATATCAGCTTGAGGGCGAGGTGCCCCCGTTGTCGGTTTAGTTCCGGGTCGAGGTGCCCAGGGTTGAGGTTCCCACTACATCATCAGTTCGATGGCGAGGTCCCTATGGTCAGCGGTGTTGGGTCGAGGTGCCCAGGGTCGAGGTGCCCCCGTTGTCGGTTGTAGTTCCGGGTCGAGGTGCCCAGGGTCGAGGTACCCACTACATCATCAGTTCGAGGGCGAGGTCCCTATGGTCAGCGGTGTTGGGTCGATGTGCCCAGGGTCGAGGTGCCTCCGTTGTCGGTTGTAGTTCCGGGTCGAGGCGCCCAGGGTCGAGGTGCCCAGTACATCATCAGTTCGAGGGCGAGGTACCTATTGTCAGCGGTATTGGGTCGAGGTGCCCAGGGTCGATGTGCCCCCGTTGTCGGTTGCAGTTATTGGGATGTGTCCCAGGATCGAGGTCCGCTGCAGCACAAACTCAGCTCGAGGCAGCAGCCGAGCTAGGTAAGTGAAAATGCATTGCATAACTTTGATAGGATTGTTCAAAGTCACACACTGCACAAGTCCCATCAAAGTGATGGCGACTGTAGGCATTGCATTTTCGCATGTGAACCCTATGATGAGTCTCAGTTGGAGGCACTACCTTTTTAGCTAAGGATATTGCGGGAAACGGAGGTCGGAAGGGGAAATTCAGAATAAGTACATCATCAGATTCATTTCGCAAGTTCACTGTCTTCATTAGTGCTGCGTTCGTTACTTTGTTCGAACGTCAGGCAGATTGCGGACGTTCGTGTAGCATTCGAATGGGCGTTCGAACGACGTCGGTATTTCTGGTTTTGCTACTAGCCTCGCACCCCAGCCCAATTAGCCCCCCAAAGCCCATAAAACACATCCCAATTAATAAAACACATTTAAAACACATGGGAAATTAAATTCAATATTAAGGTAAATATTAAAAATGTATTTGAATTAAATAAAATATTTAAACCATTTACCAATTAAATAAAACATAATATAATCATACCTAATTAAGACAAATCAAATATATTAACTTCCTAACTAAACAAATCACATACTAAATTAAAAAGATTTCATGCCTAATTAAAATCAATTATAACAAATTAAAGATATTGTATTCCTAATCTAAAACAAATTTGTCCCTCCTCAATCTTTGACTTTCCTTGCTCAACACAAAATCAAATCCCTTCATTGTGAGACAAGGTAAAGCCCTAGCCATTCTCTATATAAACAACCCCTAACCAAGACATGCACCCCCGAGCTCATACACAAGACTTACACGAAAATCACAACACCAAAAACCCTAGCCACTCACGGCAATAGCAAGAAGCACAAACAAAACTCTTCTCTTCATCTCTCCTTCTTTGGCCGAGAATACCATTATCCTCTATCCCCTCCATTGCCGAATTTTAACAGCCATTACAACCACCAATACAAGCCACTAACCATCATTGAAAACACCTCCATAAACCCCCCACACATCACCAAAAATACACCCCCAAAACAGCAGCCAAATCCTCTTAAAACAGTCCCAAAAATCCTCAAAACAGTAACATAAAAACTGCATTCATAATCCTTAAAATAATCACACAAGACTACACTAAAAACCCACAAAAAACACTCAGAACAGTCCGTTGAAACGTCAAAACAAGTGACTTGAACGGTGAGCAGCAAAACAGAGGCCGAACAGCAGCAGAACAGAGACCGAACAACAAGCAAAACAGCAAAACGGTGAGCTAGGACGCTAAACCAGTGAACCATAGAAGTTGAGGAGCTTTACCCTTCCGACGTCCGTGAAACGCAAGCCTGAAAGTCGGCAAAAAGGTTAGACCTGAGGGTATTTTCCACACTCGTTTTCTGTTTTATTTGTATTATTTATTGAGTATTGCTTGCATGATTGTTATGTTGAAATGCATGTTGTGGCCCTTGAGTAGATAAATATGTATGAATTATGAGATGTTGTATGTTATGGCCTTGGAATAAAATGAGAGATGTGTTAACTCTCGCGGTATATCGGATGGAAACCCGGACATAAATTTCATAGCCGATTCCGAATGGACGGTAGTATGATCTGTACTCGGGATACAACTCCACGTACCGCTTGAGTAAATGGCACCCTCTTTTGTTTTGTGTTGCTTTGGTTTATTTATTTTTTGTCACTTGAATTCTGCATTTTTCTTATTTATGCATGATTCAATCGAGTGCATGGGCTTAGTAAGTGCGATGAAAGGTCCCCTATTTGGAGGGAAACCCTTTACCATGATGTTTTGATGCGCCGGTTGATGTGTTTTCGGTTGAATGCAAGATACGTTCAATCGGGCATACTAAGTTTGATATTATTGTTTCTTTGTTCTTTGTATGCATGATTCAATCAAGCGCATGGGCTTAGTAAGTGCGATGAAATGTCCTCTAATTGAAGAGGTTAAAACCCTTTACCACGATGCTTTGCCGCACCGGTTGATGTGTGTTCATTTGAATGCAAGATACGTTCAATCGGCATACTAAGTTTGATATTATTGTTTCTTTATTCTTTGTATGCATGATTCAATCAAGCGCATGGGTTTAGTAAGTGCGATGAAAGGTCCTCTAATTGAAGAGGTTAAAATCCTTTGCCACGATGCTTCACCGCGCCTCGTATTTCACTATTTGATTTTTATGTATGTATTGCATCACATTTTGTGCATTAGGTCTGTTCCCGTTCGAACGCGTTATCAAACGGTATACGAACGCGACCCTTTTATTTCCCGTTCGAACAAGTTTTACAAACGCTACTCGAACGCGCATGCATTTTGTTTCATCAGGTCTGGATCCGTTTGAACGCGTTATCGAACGCTATACGAACGCGAACCTTCTGTTTCCCGTTCGAACGCATTTTACAAACGCTACGCGAACGCACACACACTTTCTTAGTCTTATCATGCATCAGGTCTGGTTCTGTTCGAACGCGTTCTTGAACGCTATACGAACGCGAACCTTCTGTTTACTGTTCGAACGCGTTTTCAAACGCTACGCGAACGCGAACCCACTGAACTGAGTCCTTTTCATCAGATTTCATACATAGTTTTCCTAGTAGCTATTCCTTCGTATGATGAACCTGATTGCCCCTCTGTATTACGCAAGATTGGGTAAATGTCATTCATCTGTATTCCCCACATGTATGAGTACAATGTGTTTAACATATTACGCTTCATATGCCTATGTCATGATAACATTTTAGTATTATTTCTTGTGGTATATCAGATGGAAACCCAGATATAAATTCTGTAGCCGATTCCAAATGGATGGTAGTTCGGTCTGTACTTGGGATACAATTCCACATACCACTTGGGAAAGTGCTCACATGTGTGCTTGCATGGTTAATATGTGACTTGTGTTTTCTTGAATATAATATGCCAATGAAGTTGTATGTTTGTCGCTCATTTGATGTATTTTCAAGCATGCAATCTTAAATGTGAAATATATGTAAATTTAGGTGTAAGTTTTATTTTGTACATGTGGATTTAGAATCATGATACTCTTGGAAATAAGTGATACTTAAGCCTGATTAAATTATTACATAAATCCTTTCATTACAAATGGCATAAGTAAGGGACCATTCCGAACCCAACGGTTTGAGGTCTTCTATTGCGATGGGTGAGTGCGGCCTTAAATCTCATTTTCCCGGGTCACACCGGGTGGCGACTCGATTATTCTCCGGTTTAGTCCCCCGAGGCTACTCCGTACTCCCGATCGGGCCGCGAGCCCGGGACAGCATGCGTAGTCCAGTTTCTGCGTCCCACACAAAGGTTCTTTTACAGCTTGATTCCTTAGGTAAGCCAACTCAATGATTTTGTTTCCAAATCGGGATCGATTGGTCAAACCAACCTAGATGTCTCATTTATGTTCTGCAATTGCTTTTCCGTGCTCACTGTGGTATGATTTTATTTTTTATTTTTTATTTTTTTTTCTTTTTTGTTTTCCAACACACCTACCATTTAATTTATCATTTCTCCTCATGGTGGTTTTAATACTCGCCCATGGGTAGCTTCATGCTTATCGGTTATATGTGGTTTATTTTTATTTTTGCTTTAGAGACTTTTTCTTTTATTTTCAACCATGCCACACATCATAACAAAAGCAAATACAGATAGACATCTAAGCAAACGGTCATTCATCGACCTGTAATTTCTTCAGCTAGTCACCTTGCCGACTACTCAGGTTTTCACTGCTATAAACCTATGATTAAGTGCTCACGAGTCTAACATAGATCAATTACTCAAAGTATCAGATAAAAGTACATCAAGAACTTATCGTTTCTAAGACTTCACCCTAAAGCAAACGATTTCATCATTTGACTTATGCCTAACTATTAAGGACTAAAAACAACAATTATTCTTTCTTTTTTTTTCTTTTTTTTTCTTTTTTTTTTTGTTTGCTAAACTCTTCTTGACAAGTCTTTCTTCTCTAACCCAACGGATATCTATGATGGCTTTTAAGACAAGGAGTTAGCGTGATGCGTGTATGCATGAGATGCAAGTGGCTATAAAAACAACATATATCATTCCGACCTTATTCCTCTTACACTCGTGGTAAGTCCATTTATGTCCTAGGTATGGCTTATTTTATGTACCAATGGGGGTACACCAAATCGTTCTCTCTTATGCTATGGGGTGAACCTTGTGTTGGAGAATTATGACCCATAACATCATTATTTGTACAGAACATGGTGTTGTTGTACAAATTAACTATGTGACAAGGAAATTGCTCTTTTATCATTTGTAATTAGATTACCAAGATATATAAATGATAAAAGTCCATATGATTAGTACCAGATTAATAAGATATGAGACAGTATTAATCCACTAAGGTTTAATAATTAAATATCCTTAGTCGTAGTATTATCGAGACTGGACATCGATAATACGGAATAGACTAGTATTGCACTTCTGCGCGTTATGGGAGCATAACGGTATAGTTCTCATATATTTAAGTATTGGATACTTATACAAGTGTGATAGGAGGTTGTGTTTACCGATGGTACATGAACAGTTTCGCTCTGGATAGACCCCTCAGAATTCCATTGGTAGTATGACTATGTGTCTATGGAAGTCCGAATCAGGGTAGATGTATTTGGTCTTAACCTGAGACTTGCATCACTAATACTTGCGACAATCAATATACTTTGGTTTTGGTCATCCAGGGCTTTAACAGGTTCTGTGTACACCTCTTCTGGGTATATTGAGAATCGTAGTGTATTGGGTGTGATGTGAAGATGGAAGTATCACTCCAGTCATATGGAGATGATGATCACGCAGGATACGAAACTAGTACTCTTTAGTACTGCAATCATCGGGATATTATGACTAGGTCTTGTTTATCCGATTATAGAGACTAGTTACCAGAGATCAGATATATGCTTCGTACGGGCAGACACAATTCCAGCCCCAGGCCTAGCATGTGACATTCGATATTGGATCGTAATACGCAATACTACGTATACTACGCCTGACATAGATTATATATTCCTTTAAGGATATTTCTGGAGAATTAGGTAGGCACGGTGCTTTGCTAGAAGCCAACCATGTCTCGTAAATCGGTAAAAATGTAGTACGAGGTACGTACGTGTTCAGATAGTCCGACGACCAGATTTACTGCCAACATATCCAGAGATCTCATGGGTCGCTTCCCAAAGATTCACCGATGACGTATGATTCGAACATAATTAATCTGGGATTAATTACGGAGAGATTTTATCTAAGATAAAATATTATTTGAACAGAGAGAACGATTAATTTGGAATTAATCGATAAAATAATATATATTCGATATATTAAACGAAATTAGATTTCGACGCGGAATTAAAATTGGATTTTAAATCAGGTAAACAAATTAATTTAGAATTAATTCGCAAGCGACGTGAATAGTAATTTTGCTAGGCATAATTATTTAATTAAATTTGATTTAATTACGTCGCAATAGAAAATTCGTTAATTCGGAATTAGCAAACCTGAGCCCGGAGTGTTTGCAGGCCCACTCAGATTTTGAATTCTAGTGGGGCCCACAAGTCACATCACTAGTCATTCATTCACCTTTTGGGTGATGGAAGTTGGTGTAGGAAATGATGGAAACTTGTTTTACACTCAAAGTTAAATTGATTGACTTTTTACTAAATATTAGATATTTGGTATATCTTTTATTTTTGATTTTAGAAATCAAATACACAAGTCATTCACACTTATTCTCTCTCTCTCACCATTCATGCCCAACTCTCCATTTCTCTCTAAAACTTGGCTTGGCCGAAACAAAGGAGGAAGAAGAAGAAAATTTTGTTGCAAAATTTTCTAGTTGTTAGCACATTCAAGGAATCATCTAAGGTGTTAGGGAAACCAACTTTTGAGCTTGGAATCTCAAATCAAAGCTTGGAGCTTGGATTCAACACTTCTAAGGAGCTTGGCCGAAACTTCAAGGAGCAAATTTTTGTGTTCAACGCATCCAAAATCCGATCAAAGTGAGTATTTTACGCATTCTTTCTTTGTTGTATTCACATGATTTCTTGCTTAATTTGATCTTGGTTTGACCTAGAAAACCCAAAAATGGTATCAGAGCCATAATTGAGCATGAAATTGACTTAGGGTTTACATACTTGAATTTGGGTAATTTTGCTTGGAACATGATTTTGTCAAATTGAGTGTTTGGTTTTGTTTGGATTATGATAACTTAGAGTTATGCATGATTAATTTGGATAAAATTTGATTAGAAATATTTTCCCTATTTCTTTATGAAAGCCGAATGTAACTATAACCCTAGCTCTTGGTGATTTTTGAATTTTAGACAATTGGATGTGTTTAAAATGCATTGGATATATTAGTTTGTGATTTAATTGGATTGAATCAAAATTGATATAAAAAGTCCCTAATTGCCGAGAGCCTTATAAGCATGTTGGATTGATTTTGCTTCAATTATGTTGGTCATGAATTGGTAATATAAAGCATGATTAATTAGTGCAATTGGTGTTTTGGAAATATTGATTTAACTAATTAATTATGACTAATACACTTTAGTTAATTAAATTGTGATATTGGGAATATTGGAATTTAATTAATTAGGCTTAATTTGGAATTGGGCTATTAATGTAGTAATTTGGCTTAATGGGCTTGGTTGGGCCAAGTTTAGTTTACGTTAATTGGTTGTATCCATTGGGCCTAAAACCATTTTCATAAAGTCCAAATATGATAATTGGGCCTAATGGGCGAAAATTAATTTTGTGGCAAAGGGTGATTCCTTATTGGGCTTTGGTTGCCAAAGTCCATGCCTTATGAATTAATTGAAAGCCCATTGGACTTTAATTAAATTGACATTGGATGTTAATTGGGCTTTGAGACCCATTAAGATTAGATTTAGAATCTAAGTCGCAAATGCACATTAAAAAGTGTAATTATTTAATTTGGAATTAAATAAAGAATTAGTATTGAATACGAATTAAATTAGATTTAATATTATAGTTTGATATAATTCCAAAATTCCTACTTTGAGTACTTATTCTTAAAAGGAGTTGGACTCGCGCAAATCAAATCATTGTTTGAACATTGGATGGTCATTAATCAAAGATTAATTAATTGGATTAGATTGATTGATAACATGCTTTGTGTGAATACATGGATGTATGAATAATGTATATTGGATGGATATTAGATGGGTGAGGGCAATTTTGGAAATTGTTGTAATAAATTTAGAATTTATTAAATTGGACCTGCGTGTCCAGCCTATTACCTCTTGATTCTTTGTATTTCTCTTCTCACCTATTCCCCTCAATGTAAATGAGGTTTCTTTAGAAGTGTTATGTAATTGGGTAGAAGTAAGAATAGTGCTAGCCGGGAGAGGAAAGGGAGAGATTTGTTCT
>SKCR01052050.1:0-30692 GCA_019454045.1 Zanthoxylum bungeanum | reverse complement strand
GCTTGGTTGGACGTGAAACACATCCATCCGGGCATACGAAGTCTACATTGAAACGACCAAGTTCTTTGGTCACATATTTATTATTCCGTATTTATTTCGTGTATCTGTCTTTTTTATTATTTCACATTTAATTTACATTTATTATTGTTTTATTATTCCGCACATATTTTGTGTTATTTATCTTCCTGGTTATTTCGCATATTTGTCTCTTCGGTTATTTATTGTTATATGTATTATCATATTTCATGTCTGTCTACATTGGGTTAATGATTGCGTGTTATCCCTTGCGGTATATCAGAAAGAAACCCATACATAAATTCTATAGCCGAATCAGAATGGACGGTAGTGCGGTCTGTACTTGGATACAACTCCACGTACTGCTCAGGAATATTAATGTATGCATGTTATGTCCTTAGTTATGCTATTTTTGTAAAGATGTTTGAACACATTTTTGAACGCTACACAAACGTATGCATTTTGCCTCACTCCCGTTCGAACGCGTTTTCGAACGCATGCATTCTATCTTGCCATGCATAATATCTCATCCCGTTCGAACGCGTTCCCGAATGCTATATGAACATATGTACTCTGCCTCATTCCGTTCGAATGTGTTTCCGAATGCATGCATTCGGCCTTACCCGTTCGAATGCGTTTTCGAACGCTACTCGAACGCATGAATTATGTTTTACCATGCATCATTGCCATCCCGTTCAAACGCGTTTACGAATGCTCCACGAACGTACACATACTGGACAGGCTCTTCCTTTATATTTAATGCTTGTTTGCCTCTTTGGTTATTCCTTTCTGCCTTATGTGCTTAATTATCTTTCGCTATTGTTAACGTTTCTATTGTCATTGCCGCACTTCTCTGATTAACATGTTTTTAGAATTATGCATTTGCTTTCACTTACATTTATGTTTATGGGTGTGTAAATTTGTATGTCATTTGAATTATCTTGCTTGTGTTGCATAAGACTTGGTTATATCATTGCTTAAACCCATTCATTACAATTGGCATAAGTAATGGACCATTCTGAACCCAACAGTTTGAGGTCTTCCCTTGCGATGGGTGAGTGCGACCTTAATCATTTCCCAATTCACACTGGGTGGCGACTCTATTCATACTCCGGTTTAGTCCCCCACGGGCTACTCCGTACTACCGACGGGCTGCGAGCCCGAACAGCGTCACCCACCTCTGTGCCCACAGTATGGTTATGTTTCGGAAACCTTTGAAAAGTTCAAAGACTTCTGAAATGAAGTAGAAAAATAGACTGGTAAATATATTAAATGTCTTCGATCTGATCGAGGTGGTGAATATATATTAGTGGTGAGTTCACCGATTATTTAAAGGAGAATGAGATTCTCAGTCAATATACTCCTCCAGGTACTCCACAATATAATGGAGTGTCCGAAAAGAGAAATAGGACTTTATTGGATATGGTTCGATCGATGTTGAGTTTTACAGATTTGCCCTATTATTTATGGTTATGCTCTTTTGACTGTTGTTCATCTTTTGAATAAGATTACTTCTAAGGCTGTTCCTACAACTCCATAAGAGATATGGACTGGTAGGAAACTGAATCTTAATTATGTTAAGATTTGAATCTGTCCTGCCTATGTCAGGATAGCTCAGCAAGATAAGCTTTTGCCTCGAGGGAAAAAGTTTATGTTTGTTGGATATCCTTCAAATACGAAAGGATATCTGTTTTATGATACCGAGCATCGAAATGTGTTCGTAGCTCACTTCGCATAATTTCTAGAGGTAGAATTTTTGTCTGAATGAGGTAACCATAGACAGGTTGAACTTGATGAAGTACAACTTGGAACCAATGAACCATTGGAGGAACCTGAAGTTCAAATAGATGAAGAACCTTCAACATACACTCTGTAGGTCCCCAAGGGTGTCTAGACCTATTGAACGCTTGTATTTGATACAAGAAAAGAGTCTATATGTTCTCTTAATTGAAAAGACTGACCCTTGCACCTATAGAGAATTGATGTTGGACATCGACTCCGCGAAGTGGCAAGAGGGCATGAAATCAGAGTTAGACTATATGCATCAGAATCAAGTTTGGGACTTGGTTCCGCTTCATGAGGGAATTGTTCCTATCGGTAGTAAATGGGTTTACAAGAGGAAGCGAGGGTGACCGCGTAAACACACACGTATAACGCAAGCGTACGTATCGTTCAAGTAGTATAAAAAGTATCGATCCCACAAGGACTTAATACCTAAGTTATTAATTTTATGAGGTTAAATTATTACTAATATCTAACAGGTTGTTTAATTGATTTGAAATAGCGACGATTCTAAATTTAATGACAAGTAAATAAAATTGTTTGAAGGTAGATTTTAAGAAAATTCAATATTAAAAACTATCTAGGGTTGTGATTTATTCCAATAATATTTAAAGATAAAGTGGTTATTTTATAGTTGGGTAATATATTATTTATTAACCTGAAACACTAATTTATGTAAAAGCCTCTTCCGATGGTCAATTACAAATACCAAGTATAATCCAATTGAACCATATGTCTATGTCAACCAAATTACCTAGATTCATTATGATTAAGTTCCAATTATGGCTACCCCCGCCCGACAGGTATATTCCTATCCTGTAAGGAAATCTATTGAAAGGGTTATCTATCCTCAAGGAAGATCGTGGGTTATTGAGTCTAAGGTCTTAGACTTAAAATCCCTATGTCTAGTTCATTTTAAGTTTACCTAATCAATTTAATTAATGGCCAGTTAATTAAAGAGCATTAAGATTAAGACTCAATAAATAATTCTTTTATATTACCCAAATTATAATCTAACCCTTATAACCCGTGATATTGAATTTCATCACAACCCTAGATACTAACTTAGTTATGACACATAGCTAGGGCTGGTAAAACTTGAAAATAAAAGACATAAACTGCTGAAAAGTAATTGCGGTAAAATAAACTTGAAAAGTAAAAATACAATAAAGATGCTAAAGTAAAAGGAATTAACTTCTACTATTAATTATTTAGATATCTCCCAGTAAAATAATATATAAACTTGTGATTTATTATCAACCGACCAATCTGGCGGTATCCTGATTAAGTCAATTTAAGTCCATAATAACCAGCCATAAAGGCGGAACCATAATAACCAGCCATAAAGGCGGAACCATAATAACCAGCCATAAAGGCGGAACCAAAATAAATTTGCCAACCGACCAATCTGGCGGTATCCTTGATTAGTCAGGTTTTAAATAGTGAATATATTATTTTTACGGGAGATTAATCTAAATAACAATAGTAAAAGAATTACCTTTCACCCTAGCATAAGGAAGTTACCTCCTCATAGTGAATAGTAAAAACTGTAAAATAAAGAAAGTAAATTATTATTACTATTAAAAAGTAATTACAAAACTTGAATTTTAAAGAACTAGAGAGAAAACTCTCAATTTAGAACTAAGAAGTGAGAGAGAATGGTGCACTTAGATATGAAATCTCGAACTCTATTTATAGGCGCGGATAAGGGTCCAGCGTCGCGACGCCCAAATTGCACTAGCGTCGCGACGCTGGGTACAGTTCGACACGTGTCACGCGCTGGTTGGTCGGCTCAGAATCTTATCCGATAACGTGGCATTGTTCATGACGTCATTAATTACGTCCACTGACGTGTCAACTGTTCATGACGTCATTGCTTGCGTCATGCTGATGATGTGGAAGGCGACGTGGCGACACGTGGGGCGGCGGCCGTCAGACTAATAAGATATCGACACGTGTCACGCTGTGATTGGCTGATGTGACGTGGCATGTTGACTCGGTTGACTTGCTGACGTGGCTGATGATGTGGCATGACACATGGATTGTTGACTCAGTTGACCGGATGATGTGGCGACACGTAGGATGACACGGGGCACACGTGACGATGATGACTGTCGGCATAGGAGTTGACACGTGGCAAAGCGCATTTAGCATCTCCGTTGTGATGGTGACACGTGGCACGCGCACGTTAGCAAAGTCAAACTTTTCTCAGATTCTGATTTGTGACCAGGCGCATGTTAGCAGAATCGGCGTACGCTGGGCGTCGCGATGCGCAAGGCTTCAGCGTCGCGACGCTGAATGAAATGACGATTTTGCCCTTTTTGTCCAGTTTTGTCCATTTTGCCCCAAAATACCTCCAGAATGTCCTGAAACTTTATTTATCTACAAATAAACACAAAACACATCAAAATATTCACAAAACTCAAGAAACTATACAAAATATTAGGTTAAATGAGTGGGAAATAGTGATAGAAATACCACTCATCACACCCTCAAACCTAACATTTTGCTAGTCCTCGAGCAAAATAAAATAACATAATAAAATTTTAACTAAGCCACTTTCGTAGGGATCACGATTGCATTTAGCATATGCAACAAGCCTTTAAACCCCTAGGTGTCCCTAGTGGACGAGTTGTAGTCTCGTGAAGGTTTACAGCAATGATACCCACAAACGTTTTATAAAAGTAAAAAGGTAGTGAAACTAATGCACACAAAAGCAAAAAGACAAGCGAAAAGAGAATAAAGATGTTAGTGACTAATCAGGTGAAATTTCTAATCCAAGTTACTAGATGTTTTGTTTCATTCTAAATTACTGAATAAGTAAATTCTCCGATTATTTTTACCATTCTTCATATACACAGCCAACAAAATATTAAACAACTCATTTTTGCCCACAACGGTCATAAGTGCAGTTGATAAGAGAGTAATATTTTTGTCCTAAAGTTTTTATCATAATTCACATCTTTTTGTAGTAATGGAAAATTTTCTTTTTTCTGATTTTTTCTTTGAATTTTTTATTTTTTTTATTTATATACAATATCTTCCATCTATGTAGCGAGCTTTAGGTCGGTGACTCCCAAACCAGTTGGCTTTAGGGCATCAGGTGTTAAGACACCTCTAAGGACTTAATTACTCAGACTTCAGATATATATACATATATATAAATTTTTCATCATTTTTGATCCATGTAACGAGTTTTGGGCCAATGACTCCCAAACCAGTTGGTTTTAGGGCACTAGGTATTAAAATACCCTTACAGACTTAATAACTCGGATCTCAAATTTTTTTTTTTTTTTTTTTTTTTTTATTCCATCACTATTTTTTAGATGTTTCCTCCAAATGAACTAGAGTACTGGATATTACAAACTTTTCAATTTTAGCTTATGTCTGTATGTTGTCATGTATGTTGATAATATCTGCTAACTAAGTATATGAAGATTCATTTTAGTCAGTTTTATGGAGAATTTACAGATTTAATAATTCAAAAGTGAATAAACAAAAATTAACTTGTTTTGAATTAGGTTTGAAATACGTCTCAGGAGTGGAAATTCCTTACACAGCTATTTCTTACCAATTTCATCTTTTTAGTCAACATAACAACCACAACATTTCTACTAGTCATAAAACTATAATTTACATTTTTTTTTTCAAAGGCTCTCGCTGACGAAGGATGTTCACAACTAGGACTCCCCACTCAGGGTTAAGCGACCAAGTGAACGCACCTTTTTTATACCTTATGGTACGTGCCAACGAATTTATGGTGTGTGACTAACTGTCGAATGGACTTCCCGTTGTAGATTCCCCAGAGGGAAGGTGGAGCGAGGCTCACTTAAATACCCAAGCCCCTTAGGCTCTTATCGCTTGTTGTCAGGAATAAACAACGAGTCCTCCAAACTAGTCTGTCACAACACGCTACAAGTGAATGATTATCTAGGTGCCTCCACAGCTTTTCCTTATAAAAAGGTAGTGAGTGAAGGAAGACACCAAATCATCACCTAGCTTTAAATATGCCCTTTGTTTTTATTAATTTGTTTTTTAATTTTTTTGTATTTTTCGAAAAATTTTGGACTAAAAATAAAAACTGAAAATCAAGATAAAAGGAGAATTAAGAAGATAATACCTGGTTAGCTGAAACTCTACAAGAATTTAAAGGTTAAGATCCAGATTAATTTGACGCTTCTTACCACGATCATTATCAGACCATTTTATCTTTGAAATGATAGGGTCAACTTGTGGTTTATAGGCAATGAGTTGATCAATTAAATCTGGAGCAGTTCTGGCAGTAAAAAGGAGTTCTTTCATCGGTTTTGTCACGAACCCATTCCTCCGAGCATCATCAAGAAACACACAAAGAAAATCATAAAATCCATCAACGTTGAGCAATCCAAGCGGTTTCTGGTGTATGTTCAGGTTCGCCCAAGATAGTACTATAAAAATTTCCTCCAATGTACCCAAGCCACCTGGCAAAGCAATAAAAGCATCAGAACGGTTAATCATTTATACCAGTCATTCAGACATACCTGGCACGATCAGTTCCTCTCCGTTTGATGATCCAATAAGATTTGCCTCTGCCAAGGGTTTTGGGATGATTCCCAAAACATGACTGCCTCCTTCTTGTACGGCTTTTGAAACGATCCCCATTAGTCCAAGATTGCCTCCGCCATATATTAATGCATATTCCTTGCTGCTAAGACTCGACCCAATTCCTGTGCTGCTTCTATGTATTGTGGTTTAGTACCAACAGTACTACCGCAAAACACACAAATGTTTTCAATTCGTCTTCTTGAAGTGGCTTCCATTTTTTTACTATGGATGTCTTCAAAAGTGCAATGATGAGTTGAATTTATAGTACCTAAAAAGGGTGAATAAAATAATAGCACTAATATCTTCCGAAGGATGATTAGTAGCAAAATAGTAAAATAGATCGTGATAGTCAACAAGATCTGGATCCTGTCGGAAAATAAAACAAATCAATTACTAGAAAAGACAAAGAGATATAATATGTACAAGAAAAGTAACGGCTTGATTGACATCTATGCGTCAGGAAGAAGCTTCCCATCCATTTTCTTATAAATTGGCAAACAGGGTCTTTTTGAGTCAGATTCCCTAGACTTAATTTTTGTCTTTCTTTTTGGAATTGTGTGTGTAATTTGTGAATGGCTATGTGAACATATCCACTGGGATGCGTCTCAAGAGTCGAAGATATATTATCTAAAGACTCTTTACTCAAGCCATCCCTAATGAATTTAATCTTATCTTCACGATTATCAGACACCATTCCTAAAGAACGACAATGAGTATTGCAATTCCAACGCGCACATTTGTAACAAACATCCATTTGCTTAGCTCTACGTTTCTTTGCATATGTGCTTCTTCCAAAACCAGGTAAATAAGAACTACAAGTCTCAGAAAACTCACCTGCTAGACAGATACGTGCTTCGATTACCCAACAAATATCAGTAGGAATACCTTTGATCATTAGTAGTCTCATTCGTTCCAAGCGAGCTTTGTAAACTTTCATCAGAGATTTTTGAGGGAGAGAAGGAAATTGCTTGTGAAGACTTGCGAGAGCTTCTTCCATCTTGAAATGTCTTAAACTGCAAAAACTAAACACACAAAATTAAATTATACCAAATCACAATTTATACACAAATTGCATGGGTTGCCTCCCTGCGAGCGCTAAGTTTTAAGTCGTCAGCTAGACGTGACTGCCTGAACTTTATGCTGGATCTGAAAGTGTGACACTTTCTTTTTGTCGTTCCAACGGTTCTCCCCAGTAGTGTTTGACACGTCTGTTCTTAACTTTGAAAGTTTTGTTGGAAGTCAGGATCATGTATCTCAACGGCTCTATCTGGAAAAACTTTGGTGATCACAAATGGACCTGACCACCGTGATTTTGGCTTCCAAGGGAAGAATTTCCCCCTTGATTTGTTTAACAGTACCTTCTGCCCTAGTTCCAGTTGTATGCGCACTAATTTCTCATCATGTCTTTTCTTTGCCTTTTCTTTGTATAATTTGGCATCCTCAAAAGGCTGTGTTGTGAAATTCCTCCCATTCGTTGAGCTGGTGGATCTTTTTCTATTCTGTTGCTTGTTGTGCAAGAATTGGCTCTTTCAGTACAAAAGACGCTTTATCTTCAGGCTCCACAGGCAATTGACATGTTTTAAGTTTGTCAGTAGAACTTTGCATTGCATTGGAGTTCTGAATGGTACTGTGTATCACATCAAGTCTGAAACATTCCTCCTTCTTTTCATCGTCTAGTAAATTCATGGCCTTGAAAACATTGAATGTTACTTCTTGGTCCTGTACCCTCATGGTTAATTCTCTTTTTTATACATCAATAATGGTTCGACCTGTAGCCAAGAATGGTATCCGAGGATGATTGGCACGTCTGCGTCTTCCTCCATATCAAGGACAATAAAATCTGCTGGGAAAATGAATTTGTCAACTTTGACCAGCACATTCTCAACTACGCCTCTTGGAAATACAAGCGTTCTATCAGCAAGTTGTAGAGAGACTGAAGTTGGCATTGTTTCTCCAATTTGTACTTTCCTGAAAATAGAAAAAGGCATCAAATTAATACTTGCACCTAAATCATAAAGCCTTACCAAAGTTATGTTCTCCTATGATGCAAGTAATGGTGAAACTGCCAGGATCTTTCAACTTCGGGGGAGGTTTCCTCTGAATGATGGCGCTGCATTCTTCTGTCAATGCTACTGTCTCGTAATCTTCCAATTTCCGTTTTCGTGAAAGAATGTCTTTCATGAATTTTACATAGCTGGGCATTTTTTCCAAAGCTTCTGCAAAAGGGATGTTGATGTGCCGCTTTTTGAAAACCTCCAAGAATAGAGCAAACTGCTTGTCCAGTTTGCTTTTCTGAAGACGCTGAGGAAAAGGTGGAGGTGGAGTGATCTGTTCTTTTTCCTTTGCTTCTTTTTCCTTCATCTGTTGTTCAGCTTCTTTTGGAAATTCCTCAGCAGCTGTTTTGGCTCCAACATCTTTGTTGATTTCAGTACCACTTTTTAACATGATGGCATTACACTGCTCCTTTCCCATGTTCCTTGGATTTGGTTCTGTGTTGCTGGGAAGGGTACCTGGCGGTCTGTAACTCTGAGCATTGGCCAGTTGTCCAATTTGATTCTCTAGTGCTTTGATGGAAGCAGATTGGCTTTGAAACATAGCATCGTACTTTTTTAACTCAGCCAACACTTCTGTATCCTGGTTCATTTGTCTGCTCCTGGCCTTTGTTATGTTGCTGAAATCCAGGTGGTGGATAGTTCTGTTGTTGGCCTGAATTGTTGCTCCATGAAAAATTGGGATGATTCCTCCACCCTGGGTTGTAGGTGTTGGAATATGGATTGTTCCTCTGTCTGTTGAAATTGTTGACATAATTCACCGTTTCTTCATGTTGATTTTGTTCTTTTGCTTCTCCATATGGTGAATTTGTGGTTCCAATGTTACTTTGCTTGCCTTGAGTCTCCATGAATTTGCATATCTGATCCAGTTTGGTACTGACTGCTGAATTGGCTCCAACCTCATAAATTCCAGCAATTCGTTGAATCATGCTCCTTTCTGTTGGCCACAATGAATTGTTGTTGGCCATTTCTTCAATTAGGTCCCAAGCTTGATCTTCTCCTTTTGCCATTAATGCTCCTCCGGCAGCAGCATCAATTGTGGTTCTCATTATTCCAGAAAGTCCATTATAGAATGTTTGAACTTGAAGCCATTTTGGAATCTCATGGTGAGGACATTTCCTGAGCAAATCTTTGTACCTTTCCCAAGCTTCATAGAGAGTTTCTGATTCTTGTTGTACAAAGGATGTGATGTCATTCCTCAACTTTCCAGTTTTGGCTGGTGGAAAGTACTTTGCAAGAAATTTGGTGGCTAAAGCGTTCCAAGTGGTGATGGAACCAGCTGGTAGTGAATGTAGCCAAGCTTTACCTCTGTCATTCAAAGAGTATGGAAAAACACGAAGTCGCATTGCTTCTTCAGCTTCTCGGTTGTAATTGAAAGTACCGCAAACTTCCAGGAAGTTGCTGATGTGGGCATTAGGATCTTCAGTTGCATTTCCCCCAAACTGAACTGATTGTTGTATCATCTGAATGCGAGTTTTGATGTCACCTGCATTTGCTGGTAAGGAGGAAGTACAATACATGAAATGAGTCTGTCAACCACCGGAATGGTTCTGTCTCGAATGGGAATTGGTGGTGCAATCTCCAAAGGTTCAGGTTCCATGTTGACTAAAGCTTCTTGGGCTTCTCGCCTTTCCCTTCTCAACTGTCTGATGGTTCTTTCAATTTCTGGGTCAAGCGGTCGGAGTTCAAAGCTTCTGGTTCGTCTCATGAAGTTTCTGAGAACCTGAAAAACAAGAAAACAAAAACAATAAGTAAAAAGAAATTAGATACAAGTAAAAGTATCTAACCCCTAAACTAATAATAAAAGATAAATAAGTCCCCGGCAACGGCGCCAAAAACTTGACCGCGTAAACACACACGTATAACGCAAGCGTACGTATCGTTCAAGTAGTATAAAAAGTATCGATCCCACGAGGACTTAATACCTAAGTTATTAATTTTATGAGGTTAAATGATTACTAATATCTAACAGGTTGTTTAATTGATTTGAAATAGCGACGATTCTAAATTTAATGACAAGTAAACAAAATTGTTTGAAGGTAGATTTTAAGAAAATTCAATATTAAAAACTATCTAGGGTTGTGATTTATTCCAATAATATTTAGAGATAAAGTGGTTATTTTATAGTTGGGTAATATATTTATTTATTAACCTGAAACACTAATTTATGTAAAAGCCTCTTCCGATGGTCAATTACAAATACCTAGTATAATCCAATTGAACCATATGTCTATGTCAACCAAATTACCTAGATTCATTATGATTAAGTTCCAATTATGGCTACCCCCGCCCGACAGGTATATTCCTATCCTGTAAGGAAATCTATTGAAAGGGTTATCTATCCTCAAGGAAGATCGTGGGTTATTGAGTCTAAGGTCTTAAACTTAAAATCCATATGTCTAGTTCATTTTAAGTTTACCTAATCAATTTAATTAATGGCCAGTTAATTAAAGAGCATTAAGATTAAGACTCAATAAATAATTCTTTTATATTACCCAAATTATAATCTAACCCTTATAACCCGTGATATTGAATTTCATCACAACCCTAGATACTAACTTAGTTATGACACATAGCTAGGGCTGGTAAAACTTGAAAATAAAAGACATAAACTGCTGAAAAGTAATTGCGGTAAAATAAATACTGAAAAGTAAAAATACAATAAAGATGCTAAGGTAAAAGGAATTAACTTCTACTATTAATTATTTAGATATCTCCCAGTAAAATAATATATAAACTTGTGATTTATTATCAACCGACCAATCTGGCGGTATCCTGATTAAGTCAATTTAAGTCCATAATAACCAGCCATAAAGGCGGAACCATAATAACCAGCCATAAAGGCGGAACCAGCCATAAAGGAGGAACCAAAATTAATTTGCCACCGACCAATCTGGCGGTATCCTTGATTAGTCAGGTTTTAAAAAGTGAATATATTATTTTTACGGGAGATTAATCTAAATAACAATAGTAAAAGAATTACCTTTCACCCTAGCATAAGGAAGTTACCTCCTCATAGTGAATAGTAAAAACTGTAAAATAAAGAAAGTAAATTATTATTACTATTAAAAAGTATTTACAAAACTTGAATTTAAAGAACTAGAGAGAGAAACTCTCAATTTAGAACTAAGAAGTGAGAGAGAATGGTACACTTAGATATGAAATCTCGAACTCTATTTATAGGCGCGGATAAGGGTCCAGCGTCGCGACGCCCAAATTGCACTAGCGTCGCGACGCTGGGTACAGTTCGACACGTGTCACGCGCTGGTTGGTCGGCTCAGAATCTTATCCGATAACGTGGCACTGTTCATGACGTCATTGATTGCGTCACACTGACGTGTCAACTGTTCATGATGTCATTGCTTGCGTCATGCTGATGATGTGGAAGGCGACGTGGCGACAGGTGGGGCGGCGGCCGTCAGACTAATAAGATATCGACACGTGTCACGCTGTGATTGGCTGATGGTGACGTGGCATGTTGACTCGGTTGACTTGCTGACGTGGCTGATGATGTGGCATGACACATGGATTGTTGACTCAGTTGACCGGATGACGTAGCGACACGTAGGATGACATGTGGCACACGTGGCGATGATGACTGTCGGCACCGTAGGATGTTGACACGTGGCAAAGTGCATTTTAGCATCTCCGTTGTGATGGTGACACGTGGCACGGCGCACGTTAGCAAAGTCAAACTTTTCTCAGATTCTGATTTGTGACCAGGCGCATGTTAGCAGAATCGGCGCACGCTGGGCGTCGCGACGCACAAGGCTTCAGCGTTGCGACGCTGAAATGACAATTTTGCCCTTTTTGTTCAGTTTTGTCCTTTTTGCCCCAAAATACCTCCAGAATGTCCTGAAACTTTATTTATCTACAAAATAACACAAACACATCAAAATATTCACAAAACTCAAGAAACTATACAAAATATTAGGTTAAATGAGTGGGAAATAGTGATAGAAATACCACTCATCAGAGGGCCTGACGGAAAGGTTGAAACCTTTAAGGCCTGACTAGTAGCTAAAGGTTACACGCAGCGCGACCTGGTGTCGACTACGATGAAACTTTTTCCCCGGTTGCGATACTAAAGTCTATAAGGATTTTATTGTCTATTGCTGCTTACCATGATTGTGAGATTTGGCAAATGGATGTCAAAATGAATTTTCTAAATAGGTTTCTTGATGGAGAAATCTATATGGAACAGCCGGAGGGTTTTGTATCCAGCGAAACCGCATACATGGTTTGTAAGCTTAAGAAGTCTATTTATGGACTTTAACAAGCTTCACGAAGTTGGAATCTTCGATTCGACGAGATTATTAGATTGTCTGGTTTTCTCAAGAATACGGAAGAATCCTGTGTGTACCTGAAGGCCAGTGGGAGTATCATAGTATTTTTGGTTCTCTATGCTGATGACATCCTAATCATTGGGAATGATATAAGAATGATGCAAGGCGTCAAAGCTTACCTCTGTAAGAATTTCTCCATGAAAGACCTGGGTGAAGCTTTTTATATCTTGGATATAAAGCTGTATAGAGATAGAGAAAGGAAGCTTATTGGCTTATCCCAATCAACGTACATAGATAAGATCTTAGAACATATAATTTTGCTAAATGTAAGACAGTAAATATACCATTCAGACATGGCATTCATCTTTCGAAGAAGATGTGTCCACAAATAGAAGATGAGAAGATTAGAATGTCTAATCAGCCTTATGCTTCATGTTTGGGTAGCATTATGTATGCCATGTTTGTACGAGGCCTGTTATTAGCTACGCGGTTAGTGTAACCAGTATATATCAGTCCAATCCTGGAAATAACCATTGGACGGCTATTAAACATATCCTGAAGTATCTCAAAGGTACTAAGGATAAGTTTATCATTTATGGAGGAAATAAACTACAGGTTAATGGGTATATGGATTCTGATTTCTAATCGCATCCCGATGATAGAAAGTCTACTTCAGGATTCATATTTACCCTTAATGGTGGTGCAGTTTGTTGGAAAAGTTCCAAACAGTGGTCTATAGCTAATTCCACCACTGAGGCGGAATACATTGCTGCTTCTGAAGCTGCAAAAGAAGCAATTTGGCTTAATAGGTTTATCATAGAACTGGGAGTTATCCCAAGTATCGAGAATCTGATTCCGTTATACTGTGATAATACTGGTGCCATTGCACAAGTAAAGGAACCGAAGGTGCGTCAGAAATCAAAGCATGTGGAACGAAAATACCACATCATTCGAGAGATTGTATCGCGAGTGACATTATCGTGTGCAAAGTTCCCAGTGAAGATAATGTAGCAGACCTGCTCACGAAGGCCAAACCTCTGAAGTTATTTGCTAAGCATGTGGAGTCTATGGGTATTAGATACAATCGATAGGCACTAGAGCAAGTGGGAGATTTTGTTAGGGTTGGTACTCTGAGCGTCAATTTCTTATGTATTTCCCTGTAAATACTCTTGTATATATTTTATTAGTGAATAAAATAAATAGTTTCTATAATATAAATTCTTTTATTATATGGTGAAGACGTAAATGACCATAGAGTGATTGGTTATGATACAATTGCAAAAGCGTCACAACTGACATTGAGCAGTATCATAACATCATCATTCTTTAACTGCTCCTGGTCAAGGTTTACAATTAATTGGTCAGTAAGTAAACCCGTTGAGACCGGTACGTGTCGTATATTGGAATGTTGGATTCTAATGGTTTCTCAATGAACCCCGAGTCCCGAGAGACTAGTATATACACATAGGTGTTTACATCGGATAAACACTGAATGACTCAATGAAGATTCTTAATAGATGGTACACCAATGTCAATAAGAATCTTCTCGGGTTGAGTGAGCATAGTGATTCTTCAACTTGAGATACCATTGTGGATGTATGAGGTATCCTCCACACTTTGATGGCAGTCACGTCACCGATCTATTAAGAATAGACCACCGTCTGTTCATGGGGTGCAGACTAATCCTAAGGATATCCTGTGCGTATCAAGATAGGATCCGTCAGTTCTGTGTACAGAACATAGATATCCATTATGAAATTAGCAATCTGTTAAATACATGGGCTTATGGTACAATGTACAAATCAGTTCTAAGTGTTATTTAAGAGATTGCTAGTAGAATCATCGACGAGATTATACCTATAGAGATTTGACGTTTATATCTATATCTCTGGGATAATCCGAATATTTGTGACGGAAGGATTATATGTATGCAGTGACCTCAACCTATATGGTTCAGAGATTTTATCTATGTTCATCATAATTTACGGGTGGGTAGATTATAGACATGACAGATATGCCAGAACCTAGAGAGTCTCACTAATGAGATATACCCGTAGGGAACTAGGGCAACTTTTGACTAACCGACCCGTGTTAGTAAATCTTGACCAGGAATAATATTTGATAATATACATTTAGCAGTGACACTTCCCAATGTCAATTACAAACTACCTTTAAAACTGTGTACTACAATATATATTATCGGGCCTTTGTCTAATATACATATCACTAAACCACATTTAGTTTCAATCTAACCGTAATCAGATTGAATACGTATATAAAAACAAGAGGTGTAACCATAAATATGTAATATTATTGAAAAAGGAATTGATCGTATTCATGAATCAGACATAAATACGATGCAGATTGGCGCTCTGAGCACCAACCTCAACAGATATGACGCCGGGGGTGAATCGAGAATGAAACTACGTCCTAGAGTTTCATTGAGAGGGAAATCCTGACGCCTCAACTGCTCGATTAAATTGATCAAATGAAGCACATGTGGGCTCACTACCTGACCCTCATCAAGTTTAGAATGGAACAGTTCCATTGAAACTCTATGAACCACGACCTGTTCCTGGTTCATTAAAGATTCACGAAGTTGTGTCATTATGTTATATGCATCCTGCATCTCAAAGTAAGTCTTCTTAAGCTCAGAAGAAAGAGAACTCAGAATGAATGATTTAACCTTAAATCATCATCCTTCCATCTCTGTAAAGTCTCATGTTTTTCAAACGATGCATATGGAGATATAGCAAGCGGTAATGGACCTTCCAAAATGTATCCCAGCTTTTCGGAATTGAGGACAATCTTCAAATCCATATCCCAATCCGCAAAGTTTTCAACGCCTTTTAGCTTATTCGTATCAAACATACGAGCAAAAGGATTGGTCGGAGGTGCTACCATCGCAAATCTATCAAAATATATAGTGAATCAACGGTAAGCAGATAAACAGATAAAAGATAAAACAGTTTCATATTATATCATAAAGCATTAACTAGATCATGGATTTTTAATCCAAAAATACCTCTCCCACTATTTCAAGAAAAACTATAATCCCCAAACAGAATAAAAACATGCGATAATCAAATCATAACATAATAGTGAAAGGTGGACCCCATGAATAAATTTCAGCTCACAACTTTGACACGTTCTCGCCTATGCATATTCATTAGGTAGACAACTCATTGTCAATCACTGAATAGTGACTCCTGGGTTTTCGGTCCTGGTTGTTTCTCGTTGTGATAGCTTTGGCACATTCACAATAACGCGTACCGAGGTTAGACTGTTGGCGTTTTTGGGCGGCAATCTGGGTAAACGCAGCGGAATGCGGAAAATCAAAATTTTCTGATTTCAATAAGTGGACAAGACACCGATATGGACAATAAGTGATCTTGACTTTGGCCAACAAATCACAACTTGGACAAGACACCGATATGGAACAAAGCCTTCATGATTCAAACACATCCTCGACGGACAAAGGTCTTGACTTTGGCCAACAAACCAGTGCCAGTCTTGGATCTTAAGTAAGAATCAATCAATGGAAGGAAATAACGCTTAATATGTATTGAGGGTTTTTCGCGTGTAATTGGCAACCAATTAATTATCTTTGTTAAGGTCTCATCATCATACACCCTTAAGCATGCATTCTAAACACATAATAAGGCGCGTAAGTAAATAAATATAATAATGATATGCAGATGGATACTTAACACATTGTTCCTTAGGAACAAATCTCTCCATTTCCTCTCTCCCGCTAGCACAAGTATTACTTCTACCCGATTACATAACACTTCTAAAGAAACCTCATTTACATTGAGGGGAATAGGTGAGAAGAGAAATACAAAGAGTAAGGAGGTAATAGGCTGGACACGTAGGTTCAATTAATAAATTCTAAATTTATTACAATAATTTCCAAAATTGCCCTCACTATCTAATATCCATCCGATATACATTATTCATACATCGCAACCATGTATTAACACAAGCATGTTATCAATCAATCTAATCCAATTAATTAATCTGAATATTAATGACCATCCAATGTTCAAACAACGATTTGATTTTGCGCGAGTCCGACTCGTTTTGCGAATAAGTACTCAAAGTAAGAATTCTTGAATTATACTAAACTACAACATTAAATCCAATTAAATTTGCATTTAATACTAATTCATTTATTTAATTCCAAATTTAATATTTACACTTTTATTAATGATCCTCTAGTGACTTAAATTCTAAATCTAATCTTTACGGGTCTCAAAGCCCGATTACCATCCAATGTTAATTTAATTAAAGTCCAATAGGCTTTTAATTAATTTCTAAGGCATGGACTTTTGGTCAATATGGGTCAAACCCAAATACCAAAGCCCATTTAAGGAATCACCCTTATTAACCAAGAAACCAATTTTGGCCCATTAGGCCCAATTAAAATTAAAGGTCCATTAAGTCATAATTGGACTTTATAGATATGGTTTAGGGCCCAATTGGATCCAACCAATTTAGCCTAAACCAATCTTAGTACAACCAAGCCCATTAAGCCCAATTACAACTTTTGAAGCCCAATTTCCAAAATGTGCCCAATTAATTAAATTACCAAATTCCAAATTTCATAACTTAATTAACCTAAAGTGTATGCCATAATTAATGAACCAAATTAACATTTCCAAAATACTAATTCACTCAATTAATTATGCTCATTTACATCAATTCATGTCCAACACAATTGAATCAAAAATCAACTCATTATACATGCTATATGCCACGATTTTTAGGGTTTTTAATGTCCAATTGTAAATCCAATCCAATTGAATCTTAAATCAACATTACCCAATTATTTCAAGTCATCCAATGATCAAAGAAACAAAAAATACCATGACATTTAGGGCAATATGACTCTCGGCCAAGCCTAGATTTTTGGGGAAAAATGATCCAATCCAATTTTCACAAAATTGATCACAAATAACTCCAAGTCATTCATTTACAAGCATGCTCAAACAATTAATTTCACTCAAACATGCTCAAATTCAATTTACCCAATTTTACCCTAATTCAAGTTTCATGCTCAAAATGGCTCTGATACCATTGTTGGGTTTCTATTAAGTCCCAAGGATCAAATCAAGCAATGAAACACATGTGCGAATACTCAAAGAAGTTGTGTAATACTTACAATGATCGGTTTAGCAATGTGTTGAACAACAAAAACTCTTTTTATGCCCTTTGAAGCTCACGGCAGTGAGCTGTTTTTGCTCCTCCAAATTCGACCATGGATGATTCACCAAGCTCCAAGCTTTGTGTTGTGATTCCATGCTCACAAATCGGTTTCCCTATCACCTTCGCAAGACTCCAAATGTGTGCTAGCACTTGGTAATTTTTGCCACAAAAATCACCATCTTGGTTCTCCTTACTCACAGCAAAACCAAAAAAAAAAAGAAATTTGCCCCTTGGGCGTGAGAGAGAAAAGAGGAGAGGAGAGAGTGAGTTGTTGTGTTAGGTTGTGAGGATTTTGTATCTAATACACTAAATCAAAAGTTAAACACCAAAAATCAAATAAATGGTAAATGGCTTTTAATTCATCCAACCACCACCATCAATCACTCATGACAAGTTGTCAAATCACTCAAAGTTACTAGACATCACATCAATCAAAGTGACTAATGATTTGACGCTTGATGTGACTTGTGAGCCGCACTTTAATTCGCAATGCGAGTGCGCCCGGAACACTACCGGGCTCGGGTTCGCTAATTCCAAATTAACGAATTTTCCGTTGCAACATAATTAAATAATTATGCCTAGAAAAATTACTATTCACATCGCTAATGAATTAATTCTAAATTAACTCGTTCGCCCGAATTAAAATCTAATTTTAATTCCGCGTCATAATCCAATTTCGTATAATATATCGAATATATTTTTTTATCGATTAATTCCAAATTAATTGTTCTCTCTCTTTAATTAATATTTTATCCCGGATAAAATATATCCGTAATTAATCCCAAATTAATTTTCTCTCTCTATTAATTAATCCCAGATTAATAAAGTGCGAGTCATACGTCATCGGTGAATCTTCGGGAAACAACCCATGAGATCCTCGGATATGTAGGCAGTAAATCCGGTCGTCGGACTGTCCGAACACGTACGTACCTAGTGCTATATTTTTACCAATTTACAAGACATGGTTGGCTTCTAGCAAAGCACCGTGCCTACCCAATTCTCCAGAAATATTCTTACTGGAATATGTGATCTATATCAGGCGTAGTATACGTAGTATTGCATATTCGATCCAGCATCGGATGTCACGTGAAAGGCCTGGGGCTGGAAATGTGTTTGCCCCGTACGAAGCACATATAATATCTCTGGAAACTAGTCTCTATAATCGGATAAACATGACCTAGTCATAATATCCCGATAGCTGCAGTATATAAGAGAACCAGTTCCGTATTCTACGTGATCATCATCTCCACTATGACTGGAGTGATACTTCCATCTCGACATCACACCCATACACTACGATTCTCAATATTCCCAGAAGAGGCGTACACAGAACCTGTTAAAGCCCTGGACGACCAAAACCAAAGTATATTGATTATCGCAAGTATTAGCGGTGCAAGTCTCAGGTTAAGACCAAATACACCTACCCTGATTCGGACTTCCATAGACACATAGTCATACTACCAATGGAATTCCGAGGGGTCTATCCAGAGCGAAGCTGTTTCCATACCATCGATAAACACAACCTCCTATTACACTTGCATGAGTATCATATACCCAAATATATGAGAACTATGCCGTTATGCTCCCACAACGCGCACAAGTGTAATACCAGTCTATTCCGCATTATCGATGTCCAATCTCGATAATACTACGACTAGGGATATTTAATGATTAACCTTTATGGATTGATACTGTCTCATATCATCTCAATCCGGAACTAATCATATGGACCTTCTATCATTTATACATCTTGGTAATCTAATTACAAATGATAGAAGAGCAATTTCCTTTGTCACATAGTTAATTTGTACAACAACACCATGATCCGTACAAATAGTGATGCTATGGGCCATAACTGTCCAACAAAAATATTAAGATATTTTCATTTGTTTCATTAAGTTCAACTTGTCAACTTGCATTTCTAAATCATTACACATTAATGAATTATTCAACCAGGTCAACAATTGCAACTCAAAAATATAACAATTATATTTATTTAGGGTGTTGGCTGAAAATACTAAAGAAAAAGGAAAATGGATATTTTCAATTTTAACAATTAAAATAAATATCCAAGGAAGTCAAATTCAATTTGACAACATTTTCCTTTAAGTATAAAGTCAACAATAACCACTTATAATCATTTCCTAACTTTATCATTTGGTTCGATATTTATATTTTAATTATATTAATCATTTAAAAATTAAATAATTAAATAATTAATTAAATACAAATATCTTAAATATATGTATTATATTTACTTTAAATATCTCAAATACATATATTAATGATATATGTCAAATATATTTATTCGACAATTTATTAATGTGTATTTAATAATATCATTTATTAAATACAAATACACATTAATTAAGAAATGACGGTTCGGCCCGTTCACATGTATTTTTCGTTTAACGTTTAAACGATTTATAAATAATCACCATTATTCATAAAAGTTGCCCTAGTGCTCTACGAGTATATTTCATTAGTGAGACTCTCTAGATTCAGGTATATCCGTCATAAAATCCAATTTCGTGTCCATATTTACCCACCCGTAAATTATGACGACCACTGATAAACTAGCTGAATCATACAGGTCGAGGTCATTGCATACGTATAATCCCTCCGTCACAGGTATCTGGATAATCCCAGAGATATAGATGTAAACGTCAAATCTCTAAAGGTATTATCCCGTCGATGTTTCTATTAGAATCTATAAATAACATTCGGAACTCACTTTCGAAGTATACTATGGCCATAGATTTAACTGATTTCTAATCACATATGGACTACATATGCTCTGTACACAGAACTGACGGATCCTATCTTGACACACACATGATATCCTGAGGATTAGTCCACACCCAACGAACAGAGTGAGGTCTGATCTAAATAGATCGGTGATGTCACTGCCATCTAAGTGTGGAGGATGTCTCATAAATCCACAATGGTATCTCAAGTCAAAGGACTACTATGCTACTCAACCCGAAAGATTCTTATTGACGTTGGTGTACCATCCATTAAGAATCTTCGGTGAGTCATTCAATGTTTATCCACTATAAACACTTACACGTCTATACGAGTCTCCCAAGACTCAGCCGATTTGATTAACCGACCCGTGTTAGTAAATATTGACCAGGAACAATATTTGATAATATACATTTAGCAGTGACACTTCCCAATGTCATTACAAACTAGTTTTGTAACTGTGTACTGCATTATATATTATCGGGCCTTTGTCTAATATATACATATCACTAAACCACATTTAGTTTCAATGTAATAGTAAATAGATCGAATATGTATATAAAACAATTGTGTAACCACTAAGAAAGTAATATCATAGAAAAATGGGATGTTTGTATTCATGAATCAGACATAAATACGGTCTGGATTGGCGCTCTGAGCACCAACCCCAATAATAGCCGCCATTGACTTAATCATAAAAGGCCTTCCTAATATCACCTAATAGCTGCTCATAAAGTCTACTACAATAAAATCCAACATAATGATCCAAGTGTGAGGTGTTGTCCCAATAGTAATAGCCAACAATATCTGACCCATAGAAATTATGAATGCTCCCCTAAGCCCGTACAACGGTGTCATGTCCCAGGTCAGAGTGGTGTACTCCACGTCCCAATCGTCTAGAGCTTCTTTGGCGCTGATATCCACCGCGCTCCCGAGATATACCAATATCCTATCTACCTCGGTCCCGCCAATATTGGCCTTAATTATCAACGCATCATCATGAGATAGTTGACCCCTTTAACATCTTCCTCTATGAACATTATGGCACCGGTCTATCCTTTTGGATCCTTAGGGCCCTTCTATCATTAAAACATCTGACCCGCTAATACAACAATAGTTCTTTCTTGCCCGGTTCGAGTCTCCGGCCAATGTCTTCCTCCCCGTTATTGTGAACATAAGTTTTTCCCATATTCTCCTGCCTTCTTGAAGGTTTTAGCTTGCCTTCATTTCCTTTTGAGCACATTCTCTCTCACTTCGTCTGGTTTCCTCCATTTTCTCCATCCACTATGTCGTCGAAGCCTCTGAAGATCTGTGGTTCCCGTCTCCGGTGATCGCATTAGTATGTTTGCTGCTTTTTGAACTGCCTCCCCATAGACGGCTGACCGGCGTTTTCACATGCGTATATCGCAAGCGCACGTATCGTTCAAGTAGTATAGAAAGTATCGATCCCACGAGGACTTAAAACCTTTTGTTATTAATTTATGAAGTCAAATTTTTACGAGTATCTAATGGATTGGTTTTTTGATTGGATGGTGTCTTTAAACTTGAAACAAGTAAATGAAATTGTTTGAAAGTATATTTAGGAAAATTCAATTTTATAAAACTATCCAGGGTTGTGAATATTTCCAATATCATATTTAAAGATTAAGTGGTTATCTTACGGTTGTGTAATATAATGGTTTATTAACCTGGAACACGAAATTATGTAAAAGCCTCTTCTGATGGTAATATTCCTATGTCATATTCCAATTATGGCTACCCAGTGTAACCCAATTATTCATATTCATATGTCAATTAAGTTATCTGAATTCATTAAGATTAAGTTCCAATTATGGCTACCCCCGCCCGACAGGTATATTTCTATCCTATAAGGAAATCTATTAAAGGGTTATATATCCTCAAGGAAGATCGTGGGCTATTAAGTCTAAGGTCTTAAACCTAAAATCTATTTTCCAAGTTTATTTTAAGTTTACCAAATCAATCTTATTAATGGTCAGTTAACAAGATGCATTAATACTAAGGCTCAATAAATAAACTTTTACATTACCCAAATCGTAATTTAACCCCTTATAAACCGGTGATATTGGACTTCATCACAACCCCAGATAACTAACTTAGTTATGACATATAACTAGGGCTGGTAAGAACTTAAAAAAAAAAGACATAAAGTAAATTGCTGGAAATTAAATACTGAAAAGTAAATTACTGAAATGTAAATTGCTGAAAAGTAAATTGCTGAAAAGTAAATTGCTGAAAAGTAAACTGCAGAAAGTAAATTGCTGAAAGTAAATTGCTGAAAGTAAATAAAGTAAAAGTACAATAAAAGAAAATGCTGGGGGTTAGAGGATCCACTTTTATACTACTATTTTAGATATCTCCCTTAATATAATATATTAACTCTGCATGATAATTACCAACCAGCCATATAGGCGGTATCCTGATTAAGTCAAATTAATAATTAATTACCAACCGACCAAGCAGGCAGTATCCATGCTTAGTCAGGTTAAAACCAATTTATAATTATTTACCAACCGACAAAAATGGCAGTATCCTCGTTAAGTCAGATTTGAAATATTTATTATATTATAATTAGGGGAGATTAATCTAAATAGCAATAATAAAATCTTTATCTTTTACCCCAGCAAGGGGGAGTTACCTCCTCTTTGCTTGAAAAGTAAAAACTGAAAAAGTAAAGAAAAGAAAGTACTGTACGTAAAAGTAAATTGCGGAAAGTAAAAACTGAAAAAGTAAAGAAAAGAAAGTGCAAAAGCAGAAATTAATTACTGAAAGTTGTAAATAAACAAATAAGATACACTCTTCTTAGTTATTCATAAGGAATTTCAAAGAAGAAAGTATGAATTTACAAATGAAATGGCTTGGTATTTATAGGCAAAATTTTTTCCTCCACCAAAGCTATTATTAATTGCTCCACCAAATCCATTATTAATGCTATCATGTTTGGTGGGAGCTTGACTATTTTTATTTTTTATTTATTTTTTGCTTTGAAAATGACTTTAATAATTACCCATAACACACTTCTGGATGTTTCATCAATTTCGGTCATGACATATTCCGAATTCGAAATTATTTTGTTCTTCAAAGTTATATATGTTTGAGTCTTCTTTAATCTGGAACTTGAATCAGCTCAATCCGATATAGGAATAAATAGTTATTACTAAAATACGACAGTTACGCAAAACTAGAATTTCCGAAACTGCACTTCGTTAGAACGCCCTTTCAAGTTTCCAATCTCCAAAATAATATGTCAAGTCCGATTTTTGCCCTTATTTCACCCACATTTTATCCTAAATAATTTCATTGAGTCCCAATATTATTTTATCTGCAAAATAAACTAAAACACATCAAACATTCATCAAACGCGAGAAACTAAACAAAATATTAACTAAAAGGGGCGGTAAATATTGATATAATTTCCGCTCATCACACCCCAAAACCTAACATTTTGTTAGTCCTCAACCAAAACAATATAAAATAAAATACAAGAAATAATTAAATTAAACTAAGCCACTTTCGTAGGGATTGTTGGACAAAATGACCCATAGCGTCACTATTTGTACAGATCATTGTGTTGTTGTAACAAATTAACTATGTGACAAGGAAATTGCACTCTCTTCATTTGTGATTAGATCACCATAGATATATAAATGAAGAGAGGTCCCTATGATTAGTTCCTAGATTGAGAATGATATGAGACAGTATCAGTCCACAAAGGATTAATCATTTAAATATCCCTAGCCGGAGTATTATCGAGACTGGACATCGATAATGTGGAATAGGCTAGTAGTGCACTTGTGCGCGTTGTGGGAACAACGGCATAGTTCTCATATATATAAGTATTGGATACTTATGCAAGTGCGATAGGAGGTCGTGTTTCACCGATGGTACGGGAAACAGCTTCGCTCTGGAAAGACCCCTCGGAATCCCATTGGTATTATGACTATGTGTCTATGGGAGTCCGACATCAGGGTAGGTGTATTTGGTCTTAACCTGAGACTTGCACCGCTAATGCTTACGACAATCAATATACTTTAGTTGAGGTCATCTAGGACTCTAACCAGTTCTGTGGCGTCACTATTTGTACAGATCATTGTGTTGTTGTAACAAATTAAGTATGTGACAAGGAAATTGCACTCTCTTCATTTGTGATTAGATCACCATAGATATATAAATGAAGAGAGGTCCCTATGATTAGTTCCTGGATTGAGAATGATATGAGACAGTATCAGTCCACAAAGGATTAATCATTTAAATATCCCTAGCCGGAGTATTATCGAGACTGGACATCGATAATGTGGAATAGGCTAGTATTGCACTTGTGCCCGTTGTGAGGGAACAACGGCATAGTTCTCATATATATAAGTATTGGATACTTATGCAAGTGCGATAGGAGGTCGTGTTTCACCGATGGTACGGAAACAGCTTCGCTCTGGAAAGACCCCTCGGAATCCCATTGGTATTATGACTATGTGTCTATGGGAGTCCGACATCAGGGTAGGTGTATTTGGTCTTAACCTGAGACTTGCACCGCTAATGCTTACGACAATCAATATACTTTAGTTGAGGTCATCTAGGACTCTAACCAGTTCTGTGTACGCCAATGCTGGGTATATTGAGAATCGTAGAGTATTGGGTGTGATGTCAAGACGGAAGTATCACTCCAGTCATAGTGGAGATGATGTCACGCAGGATACGGTATTAGTGCTCTTAAGTGTTGCGCAACCATCGGGATATTATGACTAAGTCATGCATATCCGATTATAGAGACAGTTACCAGACATCCGACATGTGCTTCGGACGGGGCAGACACTTATCCAGCCCCGGCCCTAGCACGTGACTATCCGATACTGGGCCGATATACACAATACTTAGTAGACTACGCCTGATATAGATCCTTAAATATTCTTATAAGAATATGTCCGGAGAATTGGGAAGACTTGGTGCTTTGCTAGGAGTCGACCTTGTCTCGTAAATCGGTATAACGTAGTACTTGGTACGTACGTGATTCGGATACAACCGACGACCGTATTTACTGCCAACTTATCCGAGGATCTCATGGGTCGCTTCCCGATAATCCACCGATGACGCATAACTCGCACTCTTGAATAATCTGGGATTATATAGAAGATTGAGAAAATTAATCTAGGATTAATTACGGAGATATTTTATCTAGGATAAAATATCGTCTAGAGAGAGATAACGATTAATTTGGAATTAATCGGTAAATTAATATATTCGATATATTAAACGAAATTAGATTTCGACGCGGAATTAAAATTAGATTTTAATTCGGGCGAACGAATTAATTTAGAATTAATTCGTTCGCGACGTGAATAGTGAATTCGCTAGGCGTAATCATTTAATTACGACGCCGACGAAAAATCATTAATTTGGAATTAGTGAACCCGAGCCCAAGTGTGATTGCGAGCGCATTCGTATTTCGAATTCGAGTGTGGCGTCGCAAGTCACATCAAGCGTCAAATCATTAGTCGCATCAAGCGTCAAATCATTAGTCGCATCAAGCGTCAAATCACTTGTGACTTTGAGTGATGTGACATGACAACATGTCACTTTATTAAAGTAGATGTCACTTGATGGACTTGTGATGGACTTTTGACTTTGGAGTGTGGAACACTCAAGGTCATTACAATTGATTTAATTTGTTTTTTGAAAACAAATTAATTGGTAAAAACATTTATTATTTTTTGGAAAATATATAAACAAATGTTGTACCACTTTTGTAATAACTCAATGTTGGATAATATGACCCATAGCGTCACTATTTGCACAGATCATTGTGTTGCTGTAGCAAATTAACTATGTAACAAGGAAATTGCACTCTCGTCATTTGTGATTAGATCACCATAGATATATAAATGAAGAGAGGTCCCTATGATTAGTTCCTGGATTGAGATGATATGAGAAAGTATCAGTCCACGAAGGATTAATCATTAAATATCCCTAGCCGTAGTATTATCGAGACTGGACATCGATAATGCGGAATAGGCTAGTATTGCACTTGTGCAAGTGCGATAGGAGGTCGTGTTTCACCGATGGTACGGGAAACAACTTCGCTCTGGATAGACCCTTCGGAATCCCATTGGTATTATGACTAGGTGTCTATGGGAGGCCGAAATCAAGGTAGGTGTGTATAGTCTTAACCTGAAACTTGCATCGCTAATACTTACGACAATCGGTAAACTTTGGTTTTGGTGTGGGGGACTTTAAAACGGGTTCTGTGTACACCACTTCTGGGTTATCAGAGAATCGTAGTGTATTGGATGTGATGTCAAGACGGAAGTGTCACTCCAGTCATAATGGAGATGATGTCACGCAGGATACGGTATTAGTGCTCTTAAGTGATGCGCATCCAATCGTGATATTATGACCAGGTCATGAATATCCGATTATAGAGACTAGTTACCAGACATCCGATATGTGTTTCAGACGGGGTAGACACTTATCCAGCCCCAGCCCTAGCACGTGACTATCCGATACTGGGCCAATATGCACAATATAATTGTATACTACGCTTGATACAGATCTTTGATATTCTTATAGGATATGTCCGGAGAATTGGGAAGACTTGGTGCTTTGCTAGGAGTCGACCTTGTCTCGTAAATCGGTAGAACGTAGTACTTGGTACGTACGTGATTCGGATACTCCGACGACCGTATTTACTGCCAGCTTATCCGGGGATCTCATGGGTCGCTTCCCGATAATCCACCGATGACGCACAACTCGCACTCTTGAATAATCTGGGATTATATAGAAGAGAGAGAAAATTAATCTAGGATTAATTACGGAGATATCTTATCCAGGATAAAATATCGTCTAGAGAGAGATAACGATTAATTTGGAATTAATCGGTAAATTAATATATTCGATATATTAAACGAAATTAGATTTCGACGCGGAATTAAAATTAGATTTTAATTCGGGCAAACGGTTAATTTAGAATTAATTCGTTAGCGACGTAAATATAATTTCGCTAACCGCAATTATTCGATTTGATTAACGTCGCGACGTAAGCTCGGTATTTCGGAAATATCGAACCCGAACGCGTGAGTGCACGTGGGCCCACTTTCATTTGGAAACGTGTGGGGCCCACATGACACATGTCACTTTATGCATTATTTTATTCTAATGCATTGCATGGTGATAGTGTACAATACACTCAATGGTATTGCATGGAGTTTGAGTGTTTGACACTCTAAGCCATTGCATGTTTTGTGTCATAATTTATTATTTATTTAATAAACATTATGGCATAAATATAAATTGATTTTGGTAAATCATTTAACTTAACACAATTTCATCTCTCTCATTTCTCTCTTCTCTCTCACGCCCAAAACAGAACTTTGGACTGGTTTTGGAAGCCAAAAACCGTGATCAAGGGAAGCCAAGAGTTGGGTTTTCATGGTGAAAACCGCAAGTGCTAGCACACTACGAGTCTTGCGAAGGTGGTAGGGAGGTTCCCCCATGAGACGGGATCCATCCGACGAAGCTAGGAGCTCCATTTCTTCACTCAAATTTCTTTTTTGCAGGGCTGTGAACTGCATCAGTTTGGCGTGAATGGCAGTGGCATTTTGGACTTCATTCGTCTCCAAATCGACTCAACCGATCAATGTGAGTATTCCGCTACCTCCGTTGATGTGTTCACGCATGTTTTCATGACTTGTTTGATCTTGGGACCTTATAATAAACCAACAATGGCATCAAGAGCTAATGTTGCAAGCATGAAAAATGTAGGGCTTAAAATTTGGGTAAATGTTTGTTGAGCATGATTTGAATAAATTGTTTGTTTGAGTATGCTTATAACATGTTTAAATTCATTTTGGTTGGACTAATTTGATGAAAAATGATTTGGAATTATTTTTCCCCCCAAATTAACACCTTGGCCGAATGTGTGTAGGATTTTTGGGATCTTGGATTTTCATTATTAATTCATTGGATGAGTTGTAATGGAGTAGGATGATGTTAATTTAAGATTTAATTGGATTTAATTTTAAATTGAACAAAAACCCTAAATTCTATATGTTGGCCGAATGGTGCCTTTGCCCTAATGTCTTGGTGTTTTTGGTTTTGTGACATTGGATGTGTATAAAATCAAATTGGATGGTGATTTAATGTCGATTGTAGGTTCGATTGGATCGGAACCAAATCGGACACAAAATCCCTCCTTGGCCGAGTACTTAAAAGCATGTAAATGGGTTTGATTTTTCATTATGTGTGTTTGACATGTGATAATGAATTGAGTATGATTAATTGGACTAATTTAGTGTTTCGGAAATATTGATTTAGTCGATTAATCATGTAATGCACTTTAGGTAATTAAATTGCGTAATTGGATTAGTGTAATTTAATTATTTAGGCTTAAATTGGATTTGGGCTTGAATTGTTATAATTGGGCCTTTTGGGCTTGATTTATCAAGTTTGGTTTAGGCCAAGTGGATTGGATCCAATTGGGGCCCAAAACCTTAACCATAAAGCCCAATTGCGACTAATGAACCTTTAATGTTTAATTGGGCCTAATGGGCCGAAATTGATTTCTAAGGCATTTTGGGTGATTCCACTATTGGGCTTTGGTTGCCGAAGCCCATGCCTAAAGAAATTAATTGAAGCCCATTAGACTTAAATTAAATTGACGTTGGACGTTAATCGGACTTTGAGTCCCGACGCGATTGAATTTGGAATTTAAATCGTAAAAGGTTTATTAAATAAAAGTGTAATATTTAATTTGGAATTGAATAGTGAATTAGTATTAAATACATGTTAAATTAGATTTTATGATGTAGTTTAATTTAATTCATGAATTCGTACTTTAAGTACTTATTCGCAAAAACGAGTTTGACTCGAACAAAATCAAATCGTTGTTTGAACATTGGATGATCACTTAATTATCAGATTAATTAATTGATTAGATTGATTGATAGCATGCTTATGTGTGTGAATACATGGTTGTGTTGAATGAATAATGTATATCGGATGGATATTAGTCGGGTGGGCAATTTTAGAAATTGTTGTAATAAATTCGATTATTAAATTGGACCTGCGTGTCCAGCCTTATCACCTTCTTTCTCTTTGTATTCTCTTCTCACCTATTCCCCTCTATGTATATGAGGTTTCTTTAGAAGTGTAGTGTAACGGGTAGAAGTAGTACAAGTGCTAGCTAGAGTGAGAAAGGGAGAGATTTGATCTAGGATCAATGTGTTAAGTATCCATCCGCATATCATTATTATTTTATTTCATACTCGCTTTATTATGTATTTAGAATGCATGTTTAAGGGTGTATGATGATGAGACCTTAACAAAGATAATTAAATTGGTAGCCAATTGCACGCGAAAATCCCTCAATCTATATTAAGCAAATATCCTCCATTGAATGATTCTTGTTCAAGATCCGAAGTTGGCATTGGTTTGTTTTTGACCAAAGTCAAGACCTTTGTCAATCAAGGATGTACTTGAATCATTAGAGTTTTTGTTGCATATCGGTGTCTTTTGTCCAAATCGTGATTTTTATTGCCAAAGTCAATATCACTTTTTGTCAATGACATTGATTACAAAACTTTCCTCGTCAATGGGTCCCGCTTAACTGGAATCATTAGGTTTGTTTTTGGCCAAAGCCAAGGCCTAGATGATTCGGAGGATATGGTTAGGAAAATGTATTAGATACATTGACATTATACATATGTTTCGGATATGGATGTCCACCTAACCGGATCTAGGAATTGGATGAGATCCAATTGATCTGTGAGATCTACCTAGTTAAATAGCACACAGCTTTTTATTGGCCAAAGTCAGGGTTGTGTGTTATTTAATAGGATCCTTGCCCACTAGGAAACACGGTTTCCCGAGTACTCCACAGAGGTTAGTGTTGGTTTTCTATTATATAGGTCCCAACAAAGATTAAGCATAAGCATATGAAATACTATAAAGAATATATATTTAAACATGAAGTATGGCGGAATCATACTTACAATGCCTTGTGATGTAGTAGAGA
>SKCR01052049.1:0-30707 GCA_019454045.1 Zanthoxylum bungeanum | reverse complement strand
TGATCATGGCCAGCCAGACATAAATTCAAATTACATATCTGACCGGACATGTTTTAATTGGTCAACACACGTGCGAATTTCCAAGGATTGAAGTTAAGGACCGATAAACGTTCGATTGGACATACATTGTAATTATAAGTCCGACCGGACATGCATTGAGTGTTAAACACTTCATTAATCCAGTAACGTCAGATAGAAAAGAGGAAGAAAGGGATTCTAATCCCTCTTCCAACCTTAAACCCTCATTTACACTGTAAAATGAGGGATGATAACTATCTAGAGAGATGATTTTTAGAGGGGGAAAAGGCTAAAAAAGAGAGAAAAAGACACTCTACAACCAAAAGTAACAAACATTAATCCCTTGGAGTTGCTTACTTCCTAGTACGAATCTAGAAGAGACCTCATATTCATAAGGATCTTCAGAGCCACTACAGACTCAAATATACGACCCGAGGGCACCATCTTTAATATTTTTACATAATTGATATTTTTCTAACACAGTATCTCCGACTGGATGTACATAACGTCCACTCGGATATGTATACACATCTGTCCGCCCATAAAGCATGACAAGGCATGCCATGTTTAATGTTTTGTAAAATGCATGTTTATGTTATTTAAATTTATATATGACTATGCTATACCGATCCTGTTTATTTATTTCATTAATAATAGTTTACATGTTACTACTTTTCCTCTTTTAATATGTTTGATTTTTGTGTTCTATGTATTCTGATCTGCGAGTCGTATCCGACCTGACTTATTACAAGTCCAACCTAACATGTTGTATATATGGTCATGTTACCCCACGGTATATAGGATGAAAATTCGGATGTAAGCTCCATAGTCGATTCTGAATGGATGGTAATATTGTTTGAACTCGGGATATAATACCACGTACTATTGGGGGAGGCCATTTCATTATAAATAACCTCAAATACCGGTTCACTGTATATGTATTTTGTATATGCATGTTCTTCATTTTTGGACTACGCAGTATGTCCGACCTCACTTTAATCAAGTCCGGTCGAACTTGCACCATTATATCTGGTCAGGCCTCTCTTAGGCCAGGCCTACTGAATGCATGTCTCATTCTGTTTAATTCCACATAATACATGTTTTAGATTGTCATTTTTTTCATAGTATTTCATTTATCATTGCTGGAATCGTTATTATTTCATTACTAAAATTGTTATTACTTATATGTTTATCATTACATTTTATTTATGGTTATGCTCATTTTGTGCCTCTGAATTATGCATTATATCCGACTAGACTTCCCATGTCTAGCCTGCCTCTCCAATGCCAAGCCCATCTGATGCTTACTCATATCTGTTATTTTATCAATATTGTAATATTTTAAGGACATTTACTTTATTTAATGTCTTTATAATTCATGTTTGTGTAAATTGTATGCTTTATAAATCGTTTCATGAGTGATCTTGCATAATAAGTTGTGGGGATACCTCATTAAAGTGTAAATATTTACTAGCATCAGTAAGGGGTCATTCCAATCCCAAACGAATTTAAGGTCAGACCTTATAATGGGTGTAGTGTGTGTGTCTTAAATCATTCTTGATGTCTTATATCGGGGTGGCGACTCTTTTATTCCTTCGATTAGTCCCCAATGCATAAGCATAGCGATAAACCCTACTTCACTCCTACATATGGCAACTCCACTGAGTATAGAGAATCGGCTCTGAAAGAATATCTTGTAGTATTTATGGCGACATAACGATGTCTACATCTTTTGCATACCATTTGTAGCCTCGGTGGCATTACATCGATAAATCACTTTCACCCAGGTGATGGATTGATATGTAATGATAATTATCACTTATTGGCACTATACCCTTGGGTATTAAATTGCATTCACTTAGAACCGATTGACCACCATGAGTGGGGAGACCTGGTTTGATTAGTAATGATAGTGGTTATTTGGCTTCATTTTATACATAAATGTGACTTTTCGATTCTCATTGGGAGCTATAGTGGGAATGATTCACTTAGTTCGTCTTGGTGACATCTCATTGACGTATTGGGTTGCCTAAAAGCGTATTGCTTGTCTATATGCTTTATGGGACAATCATTTATGTCATTGATATAAAAAATGTGTGTTCGTTTTGGTCAATTGGACTCTTTAGTGGGGAACTTAGTTGTGGACCACCCTCCACCCATAAAAGCCTATGTCTTAAACTCTTAAGCCCACATGAAATCCTAGAGGTGTTGTCTTATAGAAGCCTCCCTTATGCTTATGTCTGAGCATTTAATCATTTGAAGTTTTTTGAACCTTTTCCCATGGATGTAACTTGTTGGGGGCCTTTTAACTGGGATAAAATTTACATTCATGATGATTGGGCCAATTGATTTGAAATGATAATATGCTACCGATTGCCAACCCGTTAGGCCTAAAAATGTTCAATTAGGATTTGAAAGTGCCAAAACATGAACCCGATACTCACACTGGCTTTCATCTAGAAAAGGTAGGCCTTGTTTTTTACCATTTGGATATTCCTAAATATTTTCTAAGTCCAACCCAAAATAACCGAGATTACTAAAGGTCCAATCTGTCATTTTCAGACAATGACACGATTTCAATATTAGGCTTAGTAATTTTTGTAAATGGGCGACCTTTGTCTTTTAACGATGGAATGAAACCAAGGTAGCCAAGGTTCACCCTTTGTAGCATAGAAAAGAATGAGCTTATGTACCCATGTTGGTACATAAACTAAGCCAAACATATGACAGATATGGACTTAAAATATGTGTGAAAGGAATAAGGTTGGAAGGATATAGGCTGATTGAGCATGCATTACATGCATACATGTATCATGTTAACCTTTTATGATGCGACTATTATAGCGACCTGTTGGATTAAAGAACAAGGTAGAAAGTGACTTAAAATCACAAATATGGATAGCAATGACAGTTCCCCTATGGACCAATTGGAAATAACCATGTACAAAATTATAGAACAACTGGAATACCTTACCAATATTGTGGCCAAGTTAACAACACCTCAGACATTAAGGGTCAAAACGGGTAATACAGTGGCCACACTAGAGGACCAGCCTTACGTGAGATTATATATCACATCGAACATTGAATAATGGGTAGATGTAAAGTGGCTAGGATCATGGAAAAGATGAATTATGAGTCTAACACTGGACTGGGAGTGCGAGGCCAATACATAAGGTCATTGCCTGATTTCAAATGGCAGAATACCAAGAAAGGGTTGGGGTACTATTAAGATGAAGAGACCAAACCTAAGAAGGAATGGAAGAAACTGACATATTTTTCCTTAAAAGCCAAGTACAAAGAATTATGTGCCCAAATATGACTCGCGGTTATCGCAGTACAGTTGGGGTGTCGATTCCTCATAGAGAAGTTACAGGAACTAATTTACTCAAACAAAAACGCTAACGGTAACTTAATAAATAAAGTGATAAAAATTGGTAATTAAATTAAAGATAAATAAAATAATGAAAAGATAATAAAAGATAACAGCAGAGAGATATGACAAAGCTTTGGGAATCTCTCTTGCATCAAACTCCTATATTTAGTTATTGATTCATTTTTATTACACAATTGAAGGTTTCACATCCCAAACCAACAATCGGAAGGTATTCAATTCTACGCATATTCAAATTCTAAGGTAATTAATGATTATTTTCTCTATGTTAACAGCATACAAAATTCATCGTTACAAGCTATCTAACGTCGACAATAAACCCTCAGGCAATACTGCAGCAGAAGACCAACACGCAAAACAACTTTACCAGTCACAATTAAATTCGCAAACCACACATAGAAGAAGCATGACTAGATCGATATGGGATTTGACAAAACATAATTTATGGATTAATAAATCGAAAGATAATAGAAAATAATAACCATCAATTTTATTAAACGATTAAAAGGTTCGTAGGAATCAAAAACATAAATAACAAAAATCCAACATAAAAATTCATCCCTAGCTTTGCCTAGAGGATTAGTTCCCAATAAAAGAAGTAAAAATAACCCGGGATTGGAGAGAATTATTGCTCTGAATTATCATGGCTCCTTGTCCCGTCTTTACGCTCTGATTTCTTCTCTCTCGGCTCTGCAGGCTTTTGATTTTATTGTTGTTTATGCGCATAGAGCGCTGCTTCATGCCACCAGCCTCCCTTTTGTTTCTGGACGAACTGTTGTATTTATAGTAGTGTCAGTGTGTCATTAGGATTTTTGAAAACCCTAAAAAGTGAGATCTGTAACGTGTATTGCTTCCTTCCGCAGCGTCGCGGCGCTCATTGAGTGGCGCCGCGGCGCCAAACTCTCGGGAACCTTGTACTGAGGAGCATGGGCGTCGCGGCGCCGGGTTTCAATGACTAAAACTGGCGCTGCGACGCCAGTTACTCCTTTGGCGCCATGGCGCCTAATTCTCTGGTTTTTGTACTGGGGAGTGGCGCCATGGCGCCAGTCTCAGCTTCAAGGGCGCCGTGGCCCTATTTTGTGGAGCTGCGGCGCCAGTTCAACTTCTGCTCTTCGCGTTCTCGGTGCCTATATGCGTCCTATGCATCCCTAAACACTTGCAATTGTCCCAGGTTCCATATGTTAATATTCCTACAAATAAAAACACTAAATTAGTTTAAATAATAAATATTTCTAAATTATATAACAATAGAAACTATGTGATAAAATATAAAATATATAACTAAATACTAAACAATAAACCTAGATAAGTGATGTTTCAAAGTACATTTTCATGCACTTATCACAACCCCCAACCAGCTTATTGCTAGTCCCTAGTAATTCAAGCGTAAAATGAGAATTAAATGAATAAAAACTATCTAAGCCACTTTCGTAGGGATCACGATTGCATTTAGCGTATGCAACAAGCCTTTAAACCCCTAGGTGTCTCTAGTGGACGAGTTATAGTCTCGTGAGGGCTTGCAGCGACGACACCCACAAACGTCATTCAAAGCACACAATCATGCAAAAATAAAAATTAAATAGTCCCAATAGTTTCACATAAGTTTGTCCTCAGAGAATGCATAGTAATGAAACCATAGAACCTTCAAAGTACTCAACGTAACTCGAATCTAAGTCTTTGAATAAATCATCTAGGCTAGACTCAAAGTGTGTGTGTGCTAAGGTTCATTCACAGCCTTATTCCCAGGTAAGCCAACTCAATGATTTCGTTTAAAAATCGGGATCGATGGAACCAACCTAGATATCTCAATTAAGCTCTGTAATTGCTTTTCTGTGCTCAATATGGTATGATTTCTTTTTTTTTTTTTTTGCTCTCTCTTTTCATTTCCTTTCTTTTTGCAATTCTTTTTTTTTTTTGAAACACACCTACCCTTTAAGGTAGCATTTCTCCTCATGGTGGTCCTAATACTCGCCCATAGGTAGCTTCATGCTTATCGGTTATAGGTGGTTTATTTTCTTTCTTCAGAGACTTTTCTTTTATTTTCAACCATACCATATGTCATAACACAAGCAAATCAAGATAGACATCTTAAGCAAACAGTCATTCATCGACATGCAATTTCTTCAACTAGTCACTTTGTTAACTACTCAGGTTTTCACTGCTAAAAACCCATAATTAAGTGCTTACGAGTCTAACATAGATAAACTACTCAAATCATCAGATAAAAGTGCATTAAAGGACTTATCGTTTCTAAGATTCCATCCTAAAACAAACAATATTATCATTGGACTTATGTTTACTATCAAGGACTAAAAACAAAACAAAATAAAACAAATATATATATATAATATATATATATATATATATTATAATAATAAAATGTATTTATGACAGGTATTATCATACGCATGCATACACCCCCACACTTAAAACTTGCATTGTCCTCAATGTAAGATAAATATAAAGAAAAAGGATTAAAGAACAACACTACCAGGCACGAGTTGATCAGGTTCCTGCTGGTGAGACTTTACTTATGTGGCTGTGTAGGTTGTGCTAACTCCTGCATAAACACTCATGCAAACAGAAAATAAACATACAGTTAGCACACAATAATATAAAGATAAAATCAATAAAATAAATGTAGATACAAGGGTTGCCTCCCCGCTAGCGCTAAGTTTAACGTCTTCAGCCAGACGCAAACACTCAAGTTGTCATGGTGGTTTCCATCTAGCGTACTGATGAAGGCATGCGAGAGAATGTTTGTCTAGCTGTGGTAGTTTATCTTTTGATTCTCCAAGGTCTGAGGATTGAAATTTGGTACTGCACATAAGGAAAGATTCTCTCAATGTTCTTTTTAATCTCACAGGTATCATCTTTAATTGAGCATTAACTCTCATTTTCCTCCTTTTTTTGTTCTTTGGGACCAGTTTCAGTTCAGGGGGATTTGATTCAGGTTGTAGAGACGTTGTTCCTAGTAGGACTGTTTCTAGCATGTATGAGTAATGATACTCTTCATCACCCTATGGTTGTTTCTCGTAATGAAAACTGTTAAGTTCTTGAGGAGAGGGTACCCTAACTGGGAAATGTGACACTTGTTCTACTTGAGATGTGTTAACACTATTATCCTTAGGGTCACCTATAGTGTTGGAAGTATTCTGCATCCCTACCTCTTTACCGCTCCTAGTGATTATGACATTAACACCTCTTATACTGGATACCTCATGACCAGCCTGTGCCATGTGTTGCCCTTGTGGATTTGGTTGAGTCTGAGATGAGAATTTTCCTTGTTCTTGCACACTCAGGATATTAGTCAATTTAGAGATTTGACTCTTAATTTCCATTTGGTCTTCAGTTACCTGAACTATCAACGACTCAATCCTATGATTGGTTTTGCTCTGGGTTCTACAAATGCATGCCAGGTATCCTCTAAAGAATTTCTAGGAACGATAGGTGTGTAATATTGTGGGGTACCGTAACTTATGGGTGGTGGTGTTTGACTCGGCTGATGAGACTCTTGCTTCCAACTAGGATTTGGGTGGTTCCGCCAACTAGGATTATATGTGTCTAAATATGAGGTATAAGACTTCTGGTACATCCCTAAGTTATGGCATTGTTCCTCATATGGTCCCCTAATCTCATCATACACAGTGCGCTCTTGGGATTCTAGCTGGGCTACTGAATATATAGTCTTGCTATCTTTGGCTTTTAAGGCTTCTATCAGTTTGGTCAATAGCTCAACTTGTGCCTTAAGACTATCATGTTCCTTATCGTGATGTATGCTTCTGCTAGAAGAAGTGTATGTCCTATCAGTATTATCTATGGCATTGGGTCCAGTCCAAGTGTGAGATTTCTTAGCTAGGTCATCTAAATATTCGAGCGCCTCATCAGGGTCCTTTCGAATGAATTTACCATTGCACATCGTCTCAACGAATTGGCGCTCCCTAGGTGTCAATCCATCATAGAAGTAACTGACTAAACGCCAACTCTCAAATCCATGGTGAGGGCAACTAGCTAACAACTCCTTATACTGCTCCCACGTTTGATAGAGGGTCTCGCTGTCTCTCTGGGAGAAGGTGGAGATTTTTCTTTTCAGGGCATCTGTCTTATGGTGTGGGAAGTATTTGCCAAAGAATGCCCGGGTCATCTCGCCCCACGATCCTATTGACATAGGTCTTAAAGAGTACAACCAACTCTTAGCTTTATCCTTAAGGGCAAAAGGGAAAAACTTAAGTCTGATTGTGTCAGTGGTTCCAACCGGTCATGGAAGTCGCTACTACCTCTTCAATTTCTCTAATGTGCATATAGGGGTTTTCATTCTCCAAACCATGGAAGATTGGGAGATACTGTATCATCCCAAGTCTAAAATCTACGGGTGGTGCATTAAGAGGAAACATGATACACGAAGGTGTAGCTGTGCGAGTTGGGTGGAGGTACTCTTCAAGAGTCCTCCTAGGTGGTCACTCGTATCCACTCATATTATGTACGCTAGACGCGGATGGTGTAGAAAAAGGATTTTCAAATATGTTCTCAGAATCTGAGCTTTCCTCTTCAGCCCTAACAAATCTACCAAATATATCCCTACGTCTAGACACGCAATTGAAGCTCAAATAATACGAGAGATAAAATAAAATAAAAATAAATAAATAAAAAGAATAAAGTAAAACTTAAAATCTAACTAAAACTAAAACAGAAATAAAATAACTAAAATAAATAATAAAATAAAAGACTAGAAAAAATAAAAAGAACTAATTAAAAATAAAATACTAAAATACTAAAGGAAAATAAATAAGCGAATAATAAATTAATAAAATAAAATAAATACTAATAATAATTAAAAAAAATGGAACGAAGTTACCGCTTCGTTGTTGACTAAGCAAACCTGGTCCTTTTGCTTGTAAACCGTCTCCCCGGCAACATCGCCAAATTTTGATTACGCCCAAATATGACTCGCGGTTATCGCAGTACAGTTGGGGTGTCGATTCCTCAGAGAGAAGGTTACAGGAACTAATTTACTCAAACAAAAACGCTAACGGTAACTTAATAATTAAAGTGATAAAAATTGGTAATTAAATTAAAGATAAATAAAATAATGAAAAGATAATAAAAGATAACAGCAGAGAGATATGACAAAGCTTCGGGAATCTCTCTTGCGTCAAACTCCTATATTTAGTTATTGATTCCACTTTTATTACACAATTGAAGGTTTCACATCCCAAACCAACAATCGGAAGGTATTCAATTCTACGCATATTCAAATTCTAAGGTAATTAATGATTATTTTCTCTATGTTAACAACATACAAAATTCATCGTTACGAGCTATCTAACGTCGACAATATACCTTCAGGCAATACTGCAGCAGAAGACCAACACGCAAAACAACTTTACTAGTCACAATTAAATTCTAAAACCACACATAGAAGAAGCATGACTGGATCGATATGGGATTTGACAAAACATAATTTATGGATTAATAAATCGAAAGATAATAGAAAATAATAACCATCAATTTTATTAAACGATTAAAAGGTTCGTAGGAATCAAAAACAAATAACAAAAATCCAACACAAAAATTCATCCCTAGCTTTGCCTAGGGGATTAGTTCCCCATAAAAGAAGTAAAAATAACCCGAGATTGGAGAGAATTATTGCTCTGAATTATCATGGCTTCGTGTCCCGACTTTACGCTCTGATTTCTTCTCTCTCGGCTCTGCAGGCTTTTGATTTTATTGTTGTTTATGCGCATAGAGCGCTGCTTCACGCCACCAGCCTCCCTTTTGTTCTCTGGACGACTGTTGTATTTATAGTAGTGTCAGGGTGTCATTAGGATTTTTGAAAACCCTAAAAAGCGAGACCTGGAACGTGTGTTGCTTCCTTCCGCAGCGCCGCGGCGCTCATTGAGTGGCGCTGCGGCGCCAAACTCTCGGGAACCTTGTACTGAGGAGCATGGGTGTCGCGTCGCCGAGTTTCAATGACTAAAACTGGCGCTGCGGCGCCAGTTACTCCTTTGGTGCCATGGCGCCTAATTCTCTGGTTTTTATACTGGGGAGTGGCGCCATGGCGCCAGTCTCAACTTCAAGGGCGTTGTGGCCCTACTCTGTGGAGCTGCGGCGCCAGTTCAACTTCTGCTCTTCACATTCTCGGCGCCTGTATGCGTCCTATGCATCCCTAAACACTTGCAATTGTCCCAGGATCCATATGTTAATATTCCTACAAATAAAAATCACTAAATTAGTTTAAATAATAAAAATTTCTAAATTAATATAACAATAGAAACTATGTGATAAAATATATAACTAAATACTAAACAATAAACCTAGATAAGTGATGTTTCAAAGTACATTTTCATGCACTTATCAGCCAAGTACAAAGAGCCCTATGACTAAGTGCAGTTACAAGAAGATTCGTGGAGAAGACTCAAGGAATTTAGAAATAAGAACTGTAAGACTGAACACCATTCAAAAATGACATTTTCTAACCTGCGAGAACCAATGTCTAGGATTTTGGACAAACTTAAGAGGCAAGGACTATTAAAACTTTTGGAAGCTAAACCATTACCAAACCTCATCCTTCGCCACTACAATATGAATCTAAACTACTGTTTCCATCAATAAAAAGTCATGTCACTGACAGTTCGACCCACCTAAAACATGATATTAAAGAATTGATTGACACTGGCAGAATACCTAACCTAGAAGGATACCAAAACTGGGCATTATATCTTTCCATTATTATCATGTAATGATTATTTCCAAATTTTGATGATGAAATAAAATTCACTTCTTCTCAAGAATATTATGTCTCTTGAAAAATGAGCATGTTAATATCCTTAAACCAATTTTAAATTTTGGAAACATTAGTAGAATGCTATCTACAAAGGCGACCTAAAACTTCACTTATAATTGTAATGCACTTAGAAAAAGATTATGTTGGCACAACTTGTAGGTGTTGGGGTTTTGGGGGATGGGCGCAACGGAAGCGTGTTTCGGACGAAATCATAATTAAAAACTTTTTCAAATTACCGAATAAATTATTCAATATCTAATATGAAAATTTATTCATATTTCACCTAAACCTATTTATTCAATATCAAATATCAATATAAATAAGGTTGAAATGTTGCGAAACTTTTACGAAAACCGTTTCTCTGGAAAATGATGCAAAATGTGTTTTTGACCGAACCAACCACCCGACACTTATGGGGACTGCCCAGGTCAGCCCAATAGTGTCAGGGCAGTTCATGAACAGCCCGAACAGTGACGGATTCACTGTTTGGGTAGCCGTCACCCGGTTGACTCAAAAGTCACCCGGTAACCCCGTTTTTGACCGTTTTCACTTATTTCAACTCAAACAACTTCCAGAAATTGTTCCAACTCCAAAAATAAATCCAATACATTCATAACACATTATTTTCATCACAAAATTTCCAGTTTGCACAGATCTGACCCAGAATCAAAATTACTGATTTTTCATGCTTTAAATCCAATTTTTTTTAACATTAATCATATTAATCATAACACCAAATCAAGTCACCACATATGAATCACCCAAGAACGATTCTACGCATTACAAGAGTGGTCATAACACTCTAGAATGGTAACATGTCATCAAATGAACAATTTGGACAATAATTACACTAATTACTTCCAAAACTACTTCACACATGCAATATAACTTCCAATCCATCATCCACAACCAAAAGCCCTAATTTTTCAGATTTAAAGGAACCCTGGAACTATTCTAAGAATTCAAGAAAACATGAAACAAATTTCCAAGCTTTTTTATTGAATTTTTCCTTCATTTCTTCACTCGAATCATCAAGTAATATGAAACCCATTTCTTTCTTAAAGCTCTCGGCTATGTTGGAGTGTTAAAGGAAAATGAAAAAATTTTCCCAATTAAAGAAGCACAAAATCGACTTTTGAGGGTATTATTGGAATTTTGATCATTTAATCTAATTAAATTAATAATAAGCTTTTTAGTGGCCAATCAAATTGACACACATTTAGATTAATAAATTCATGCCATGTGTCCAAATAATAATTGGACAAATTTCATAACAATTATGTAAAAAGTTTATTAATTAATCATTTAAATATTTAATAATTAAATATTCAAATAATCAATTAATATAATTATTATTATATATGTATTTTTATTTACAATAAATAATAAATACATAAATTTATGGCATGTGTCAAAATCTCATTTGACGATTAATTAATGTGTATCTAATTGTATTATGTATCAAATACAAATACATAATAATTACGATTGGCCAAAATCCCCTAAAGCATATGTTATCGTTTAACCAATCAAACGATTCGAATTAACTCACTTAATCTGATGAAGTAATATGGATAATCAGTATTATTCATATCGCATTGTCCAAGTGCTCAATGAGTACACTTCATATTGTGGGACTCTCTAAGTTTAGGTTTATCCATCACGAAATCCAATTTCGTGTCCATAATCCACCCACTCATGGATTATGATGACCACAGATAATCTCACTAAACTATACAAGCAGAGGTCATTGCATACATATAATCCCTTCGTCACAGACTATCCGTATTATACCTGGGATATAGTTGAAAACATCAAATCCGTTCGGTATAATACAGTCAACTTTCAATTTACGATCTCTAAATAACACTTGAAACTGATTTTCAAAGTTATAACCCGGCCATGGATTTACTAGATCTTAAACACGTGATGGATGCCCATGCCTTATACATAAAACTGATGGATCCTATATTGATACACATTGCATATCATGAGCATCAGTCCATACTCATCGAACATGCGGAGGTCTGATCTAAATAGATCGGTGACGTGAATTCCATCAAAGTATGTAGGATAACTCATATATCCCACTGTGGTATCTCAAGTTGAAGGACCACTATGCTCGCTCGACTCGAGAAGATTCCTAATGACGTTGGTGTACCATTTATTAGGAAATCTTCAGTGAGTTGTTCAGTATTTTATCAAATAAACACCTACATGTCTATACGAGTCTCCTGAGACTCATGGTTCATTGGGATAAATCATCGAACCAAATCATGATATACGACGTGTACTAGTCTCAGAGGATTTTACTAACCGACTCATGTTAGTAAATCTTGACCAGGAACTTTATTTAAGGATATACATGTAACATCCCGCCTAGGCTAGGATGCTACCGGCAGGAGACAGGAGAACCCATCTCCATAAGCCTCTGATTCTGACGAAATTTCGGCATGATGTATGCAGAACATCATGCAAACTGGATTATAGCCAGCACCCGGAGACAATCTGCTCAAGAAACTCAACAAATATGCAAACATCATCAAGGCCTCAGGCCTGAACTCAATGAAACAAAAGTAAATCAATTGGCCTCCAGCCAGGACTCAAAACTAAAACTAAGTTATTACATCACTTATACAAATGAGATACAAATGCAAAATCCATACAAAGGGCCGTGAGGACCCATAACTCGACCCAAGACTCAAACACACTCTTGACTGTAATTGGGGTGATCGTCTTCAAAGTCTTCACAGAATCCTACCAGCTCAGCATAACCGCTACTGACCTGCAAAACTAACAAACTGTTGTGGTGTGAGTCAAAATGACTCAGTAGGTAACTATGCTCCTAACTTTAATATACAAACTCATACAAGGTTATTTCTTATATATTAATGAATTAAAATGTCTATGTAGTCTCACATAATTCTAAATTCTAAGTCAACTGTAAAAACTCTTATTCAAGTTCAGATATTACCACTTATTACAAGATTTCTGTTCTAATTCACACACACTTACACTTATTCTATACTTAAACTTTAACATCTATAATATGGCCATTATGCTCTATAAATCCATCCATTGTACCAAGAGTCATTACGTATCCACTACGTTACGTTAATATCTTTCCACTTTTCTTTATATCTACTTTTGATCTAGTTCTAGCATTTAATTAAAACCTCTTACTCTTACATTCTATGAAATATCATCAAGTCATAAAATTAAATATCCTCTCTTTCAAATGTTTATCGCACTACTTAGGTCATGCTGACATGTATGAATATAATTATATACTCACGTATTAATATTCACAAGGAGAATCTCTTATATAGCTCTACGTCTCATACCAGCATCATCTACAAATATATATAAATAGATAAAATAAGGATGTCATGTATTCAAATGTACTCATGTTATAATGCATTAACATCAACTATATGCATCTCAAATGACTTACTAAAATACATGATCTATATGCAATAATTGCAAATCATACTTAACTTCTACCTGCTATGCCTTTATAACATGTTTTGTGAAAACCCTTTTTCTGAAGAACCCTTTGTTGAAAACATTACTCGAAAGCTAGTTTCTGCTTTAAAATCCTGAATCTCTTATAAACCGATGTTTCTGAAAATTTTCTTTTCTAAAGAGCTCTTTTTGAAAGCTGTAACTGAAACTGAAATCTGAAACTATTTCTAAGCTATGTTTTTTAAAAACCGTGTACTATAATCTGATTTCTGAAATCCAGGCACTGAAAATCTGAAAACTGTGTACTGAAAATCTGAAAACTGTATGAAATCTGAAATCTGAAAGCTTTTCTGAAATCTGTATCTCTGTCTGAAAACCTGGACGTATGAGGGCGCTATATATCGCTGTCCCTCATACGCCTAACTGGAACCAGTAATGCAAATCCATGACTTTGAGGCGTAACATCTCGCCATCCCCCAAAGCATGCCACTACTGTCTCAAAACTGGTGGTCTTGGGGCGCTACGTGTCGCTGACCTCCAAGCCACAAACTGGAGTTGGGGGTGCGGATCTATGCTACCACCCAAACTCAAACTCTAGGGTTTAGGGGCGTTGTGTATCGCTCATCCTTCTAGCCCCAGCTCGAGGATCTGAGAGCGTCCCCTCAGTTCTCCACATGTGCACATGTCTCTGTCCGTCAATTCCATCTCTGTATAAGTTACATACTGGGGTGGGTTTTTCCCCCATACCCCGAAAAACATAAAACCATGATATGGATTTCAAAACTGTATAAACTTTTCTAAAAATATTTCTTTTTTAAAAAATATCTGTTACTTTTCTGTAAAACCTTTTGAATTTCAAAACTCTTCTCGTTTTATCATGTATGTATATGGATATGATCATGCACTCCCTTAATCTAATGACTTATGCATGTTCATTTCTAATACTTACTTTTACTCTAGTCATGCTTAATTATATGCTTATTCCATACTACCAATATGTTCATGCATATGTTCATGCACGTGTTTATGCATATATACAAAGTAATGAACTATGTATTCTATTCCTTATATGCTTACATCTTGAACCGTCTCACATTCTATATATTTATACTATTCTCAGTATACTTATACCTATTTATACCATTATAACTTGGCTTACCTCTATAACTTACCTTACTGATGGCTCACAAAACAATATAATGCATAATCTATATTCATACACACATAATCGATCATTATAAATAAATGTATGACTTAATATATATATATATATAAAGTTTACTTATTCATTCATTTCCATTACTCTTTAATCATTTATAAGCATACTAGAACATCCATCTCAATAATAAGCTCATTTAGGCATTTTCCAAAATTATTAATTATACATAAGCATATACATATAAACAATATATAAATGTACTTACTTACTTCTCCATGTAACCTACATACTTTTGCTTATACGTGAAATACATTTGTATTCTTGTTTTTGTATCATTCTACATACACTGAACATATACAGTTACTTTCTTACAATTGTCATTCTTTAAACTTCAGTCTCTTTCCATAGGGTGTAGTTTCTACAACCCCCATACCCAAGTCTCAATAAATTATATTCATGGCATTATTCATATGCCCTATCCATAAATACTGGTTTATACCAAGATATGTATCTCTTTACTTTCATATGCTCATACTTATCTTTGCTCATACATCTGCTTATAATTGCTTGTTCTTATCTGTATGTGTATATACATACACCTGCTTATTTCTTCTACATTCATCTTTATATATATATATATATATATATATATATATATATATTTATTTATTTATGTTTCATGCATATAACTAATTACAACTTTATTATATTACTAATTTCGAACAACGTTAATTTTCTTAAGTGCTCGAAGCATGAGTTACTTACTTGGCTAGGCGGACACTCATTATCCCAGTCCGATCTGTCAAAACAAATCATAAAACGCAATTAGAACCGCTATTTGTGGAACTTTCAACTCATCTATGAAAACTTTCGGACCTTTTCGGAATACACAAAACCTCTCTGATACTACGGTTCAAGCTTCATTACTATAATATATGGTCATATACTGTTCTAAACTAGCTAGACGGTTCAGATTCTCCTTTTACGTGTTTACGACAAAACTTGTGGAAAAGTTTCCGCAAACGCTACGGAAGGGTCTCAAACCCTCCGAACTAATCCAGAATTACTTAATTACCCTCGCAACATCATAACTATATCATAACCGTGACTACGGCCATCTACGCTCAATCGCGGGAGAAACTCCGTTTTACCGGAAACTCGATAATTCTATCGGATCGATCAAATCTAATCCGTTTCTTCCCGGATTCTACCACATTTATTGTTTTAACATATTAAAGCACATCCAATTCATTTCATGCTAATTCACTAAACTACGGAACTACAGGAAACATCCGAATATAAATCAATATACTTTGAAATAAAAAATTCTAAACGGAGAGTCGTACCAAAATTTTGAGGCCATATACGGACTCTCATAGGCCATACGAACATGCTGGTGTGATAGAAATTTTGATCGAAGCTACTGTTCATCATGGGTTTACTTTCACTGTGGCTTTCTTCCTCGTTTCACGTGCAACCGGCCGCTATTCGGAGAAATCGACTCCGTATACTCGTAGTACTCTCCGAGGACTTCGATTTGGTAGGTGGCTCGGGCCGTGAAATAAACCAACGAACTGGGATTGGAAACTCTAAAATCGTGCCCTTCTCTTCATTTCTACCGCCATTCCCGGCGTCCCCAGGACCATCGCCGGCCACCGCTAGATGCACAATGGCCGGACGCACCTTACTGCGCTGGTGCGCCGGCTGGCTTCCAGCGCACCCAACTCCCCTCTCTCTCTCTCGCACATTGCGCCTCTGTTTCTCTTTCTTTTTTTTTCCTCCTCTTTTCTGTATTTGGCAATAATAACAATAATAATTATAAAACAAATATATAAATTCGGAAATGACTAGAATGCCCCCACTTCTAAGGGTAAAATCGAAAATTATCACTTTTGAAGCCCTTCTAGCGCGATTTTCAAAAAAGTATTCAACACGAAAGTTATTCGTCTCGGAAAAACAAGTCTGATGGTTTAAGAATCAACTCAATCGGAATTCGTTTGCAAATTCTGTGGTCAAAACAGTAAACTTTACTCATATAGTAAAAATCACGTAACTGACTTTTGATCCCATACGTTTTCCAACGCGACGAATATTCATAATATATTATTCCAACCTATCTAACATCGCTTGAACTCTTATTTCTTTATTATTATCCTGATCCGAAGCTATAATGTCAGTCCGGGAATCTTCTAGAATAGTCCCGAAAATCTGGGATGTTACAATACATCTTATAGTGTGCTTCCCAATATCAATTACAAACTACGTTGTAATTACATACTACATTGTAAATCCTATGGTCTTTATCTAATATACACGTATCACTAAATCAGATTTAGTTTCGATCTAATCATAATCAGATATCTAATCGTAATTAGATCGATTAAGTGCATAAAAGACAAGGGTACTACCATTAAATTAAGTAATATTATGGAAAATAGAATTGCTCGTATTCATGAATCGGATATAAATACGATCCGGATTGGCACTCCGAGCACCAACCCTAACAATTTCTCCTACTTTCTCTAGTGCCAATCCATGGTATCCTATACACATTTTAATATGTATCACATACTCATGGCCCTCAAGAGCTTACCAGCACTCAAGAGGTAGGCAACAACAAGTAAGCATGCTTTAACAAATCAAGTCTGTCCATCAAACCCAACCGTTTTCCTAAGCTAGCATCATTCATATTTTATAGAATCCAAATTCTACATCAATATGACTCAAACGCTTTATCAGTTTTGTGCTATAGTTGCTGAGTTGTCTATGTATTTAGAGATCAAATCCAAACACTGCGAGATAACCGCAAGCACAACACTAATATAAAAACTTCTAATCTAAAGGCCACCATGCTAGACCCGGCCACGGTTCTGGTTCGGAACCGGAATCGAACCGGAACCGGAACCGAACCGGTTGGAACCGGAAGGTTCCGGTTCCGGAACCAAACCGGTTCGGACCGATTCGGTTGGGGTTCCACCCCAGCTCGAACCGGTCTGAACCGGTGGAACCGTACGGTTCCACCGGTTCGGACGGTTCCAACCGGAACCGAACGGTTCCGGTTGGAACCGTCGGGTTCCTGTTGGAACCGTAGGGTTCCAACAGGAACCCTAATTCCCCCAACGGCTAGTAGCCGTTGGGGGAGCAGGGAGCCGTTTGGCTCCCTGCCAAAAAAAATAAAAATAAAAGCATTAAAAAAATATTTTTATTATATAAAATAAAAATTACTAATGTACCCCTAATAACGGTAATAAACAGTTATATTTAGGGGCATTTTTGTATCAAAAAAATTCTAAAATTCTATAAATATGATTCATTTTTCATAATTTCATTACACCAAATTCTCAACTTTCTCATTTTCTATAATTCTCTTATTCTCAATCTTACTTCAATACAATTCTCTTATAATCTTTTATTAATTGATTCCTCTCATTCTTTTATTTTAAATAATTAAAAAAAAAATTTGGAACCGGAACCGAACCGTTCCGGTTCGGTTTTAGGTTCCGGTTCCACACTTGTGGAACCAGAAACCGGCCGGTTCGGTTCAGTTCGGAACCGGAACCGAACCGCCAGCCGGGTCTACACCATGCAACTTCATAAGTCAATACTTCATAACTGCAACTGATTCCATTAGTTTAGTAAAATCAACGACGACGCTCCCACTGTATCTTTTCTTACTTTATATGATACAGACCATCTAATGTCATGATTAGCATCAAAATTAATTTGACCTTATGGTTGCTGACTAAATTCTCCATGAATAAGAAACTCGTTCTTGTTTTGAGACTCATCATATGATTTATAGCATATCAAAATAACTTGTAATAATTTCGATTAAATTGATATTTTTAATCGCACATAATATAGTATTCATTACGTCATCATTTTATGATGCATAATATTGACTAGACATTCTAATCAATTTATCTTTCGACATAGGAATCATCATTTACGAAAGATTAATACTATAAAAGACACGTTAACTTTCAAACAGTTATACTAATTGTCATACAGATAGTCTTACTGTGTCATTTATTAGATCATATCTAATACGTGACTAATGAGAGTATCTCACAAGTCTCTTAGTTTTATATCATATATAAAACTTTATATCAAATATATCAGAGACTACTCCCACTACTTCCACGGAGAAAAGAAGAATTACGATATATAATACTAAAAAGAAATTAGTACGCTCCCATTAACCATACTGACAAAAAAATATATTCTTTATACTTCGATAAAATTAGACAATCTGATTGATATCAAAATCAGAGAACACAGATTTTCGGAAAACTTATCTGAGTCTACAATAGGCTCCATAAGCTAATATATCAAATTGTGATCTTAGCAGAATATCAACTCTAGGGCCATTCTAGAATAAATTCTTCAAACAAATAAATCATGAAGGATCTCTCATTCGAAGAAATCACTCAAGAACGCCATTTTGCATTCTTTAGCCAAAAACATAGTTTAATATCAACATTAACTAACAGATCCTTAATTATTTAATTAATACGACTATAGACAAGTTTTCTCAGAATCTACAATAGACTACTGAGCATAACCTTTCTCATTGTCATACTACAAAGGTCAAACCTTTAGCGAGCTCATTTTGCTTTTGCTACGCAAATATTTTGCACATTTTATGAACTATTCATAACGAAAGCCTAATCAAGTTCAAAATTTGGTCATAGTAAGTTGTGGACAATCTTAGATCTATGATTCAATGATGATTTCTGAAATCGATATCAAATATCGCTCCCACTATAAGTTATAGGATAATTTTCTTTGAAAAGAAAACAACAGAACCATTAAGTATCAAATACTTTGTACATGATTCTGACATCCTATTGTACTTATACGGAAGTTTTCTAATGGTCTTTTCATCTTATTAATTGCGTAGTTCCATTACAATTTATCACTCTCACATTTGACTTCAGTAAGTCAACTCTTTTCTACAATAGTCAACATCCAATGTCAACCACCAAGTAACAAAATAATTTTTATTACTCGGTATCGTAGAAAAGATATTCTATCAAATGGAATAAAATATTCCATTAAATGGAATAAATGATAAACCTTCACTTGTATCTCCAAGGTGCAAGTACTTTCAATTATATAACCATTATACAAAAGAAAGTTTCAAATCTCAAACTATTCAAGATTCAAATTTTCTACCTATATATCATATATATAATTGTAGAAACAAATGGAACCTAAATTAAAGCGATGAATAAGTGTAAATGGAGCATAACCCTAAGAGTATTGAAAACTAATTCGATAACACTCAAGATCAACGAATCAAATTATATAAGATTCAATTACTCCCACTGTCCAATTCCATCAAGATGGAATCGTCGAACTTTAGTATTGAGTAAGAATCACATTCATTAAATAACTTTACAACTAATTGCCTTAAATTCATACGTTTGATCATATCAAATATCTTTGAACAATTCACAGACTCACAATGAATTTTATAATATAGTTTTCAACACAACAAATAAAATATCTTTGAACCATTCAAAATATTCTATCCCTGTTTCATCAGAAACATATTGAAAGTTCTCGAACAGTTCAAGAAGTTCAACATGTTCTCTATTAGAAACATGTAACTGAGTAATGACAATTCATTAACTAAGTTATGAAGTAAAGAAAACTATCAATGGCAGTTTACAATTCATTAAACTACATACTTCCAAAGTATTAGTTTAATAAATTTGTGGTCTAATGACGATCATTGGTTAAATGAGACTTAATCACATCTTAAATATAATATTCATTAAATAGATAAGGATATATGGTGTGATCTCATATCATACCATCATTTACCATAAGGAATAAGCATCTAATACTTTTATGATAAAATCTTATAAAGCACAGTTCTAAGTTATTTAGTTAACTGAATATTTTTCTTAATATTTTTCTTTTCATTAATGACATTACTAGTCGTCTTAAAATATGTAACAACTATTTATAAAGAATAAGTAACTATTCAATAGTCACAAGTTCTATTATCAAATATCAAAACAGTTATTAAACATAATTTTAATTAACTAGAGGGGAGATCTGGTACCCAATACCTATAGTTTTCGTATTGACAGAATCAATACCTATAGCCAAGAAACGTCATTATAAGATAAACAAATACTAATGGGGTTTTATTAATGCCAGTCAAGAATTTCAAGATATGAACTATTCAAGTCAATTCTTACTGCATAAGAAACTATTCTCTCTAGATAATTATATCCTAAGTAAATATCTATTTAGATTACTTATCGTGATTTAGTAACTAAGTAACAAACCATTTTAATTTTCAAGAAAATCAGAACAGGCTATAATCCCTCCGTCACAAACATACATATAATCCCTTCGTCACAGACTATCCGTATTATACATGGGATATAGATGAAAACATCAAATCCGTTCGGTATAATATAGTTAACTTTGAATTTACGATATCTAAATAACACTCGGAACTTATTTTCGAAGTTATACCACAGTCATGGATTTACTAGATCGTAAACATATGCAGGATGCCTATGCCCTATACACAAGACTGACGGATCATATCTTGATATGCACTGGATATCATAAGCATCACTTCACACTCAACGAACATGCAGATGTTTGATCTAAATAGATCGGTGACGTGAATACCATCAAAGTATGGAGGATAACTTATATATCCCACTGTGGTATCTCAAGTCGAAGGACCACTATGCTCACTCAATTCGAGAAAATTCCTATTGACGTTAGTGTACCATCTATTAGGAAATATTCAGTGAGTCGTTCAATGTCTTATCAAATAAACACCTACATGCCTATACGAGTCTCCCAAGCCTCATGATTCATTGGGATAAACCATCAGACCAAGTCACGATATACGACATATACTGGTCTCAACGAATTTTACTAACCAACCCATGTTAGTAATCTTGACCATGAACTTTATTTAAGGATATACATCTTATAGTGCGCTTCCCAATATCAATTACAAACTACGTTGTTACTGCGCACTACATTGTAAATCATATGGTTTATGTTTAATATACACGTATCACTAAACCAGATTTAGTTTCGATCTAATCGTAATCATATATTTAATCGTAATTAGATCGAATAAGTTTATAAAAAACAAGGGTGCTACCATTAAATTAAGTAATATTATGAAAAATAGAATTGCTCATATTAATGAATCAGACATAAGTACGATCTAAATTGGCAATCCGAGCACCAACCATAACAATAGGATAGTCAAGACACTTGAAGCTCATTTGAATCTTTTCTAAAACTAAGGAAATAGTGACACTAGGTTAATGAGATGACGCAAATAAAATATAAAAAGAGAAGAATAAGAAAAAATAAAGAGAGAAAAGGTGCAAAAGAAAAAGAAGAATGAGAGAAAAATGGTGAATCCCACAAAACCTGCTCCGTTCTTTGTATTGTTTAGTAATCAAAAATATCATGCACCCCAGGACTACTTTTGCATCAAACGAAAACTAAAATATTGAGCATGCAAAGCAACTTGAGTTGGTGAAATTGTTAAGTAACTAGGGGCTCACATCACAAATGTGTAGTCTTTGCGTCAAAAGACGGTTAGATAAGTTAAAGAAGCTAATGATGATATAAGCCTTACAAAAAATAATAAGTCTTTGAAGAGATCCTTTTGATCCATATGTAAGTGTTAGATTACCTTAATAGAGGAAAATATAAAAAATAAATAAACTAAATTATCGGTATTAATCTACACTTGGCGCCAACACAAACCAATCTAGGTTACACATAATTCTTTGTGAGAAAATCACATACACACATGGAGAAACATTCAAAAAGGTAAAACCTTAGTTGAGATTGAATTTTGAATTTATACAATACTCAAATTTTTAAAAAAGGTGGAATCTCAAGAAAATTTTTGACAACATGCGAAGAGTCATTACATGATTTCAAAAAGCCAAACCAACGATTTGTAAATCCTGGTGGATAACTAAGTAGAAAATAAGACAAAGTTTGATGGTATTTCTACAAAAGAAGCTTCACAGCTCCCTCATTCCTACAAACCGAAGAATAGACATACAGTTAGAGATCATTTGCATACATACATGCATGCATACATGTAAATAGCATTTATTTTATAGATAATTTGAACAAATGCGGCCTCCAAGAAGTGGAACAGGACACAGACAACTCAATAACTGTCAAAATCTGAAGCCTCCAAGGCATGAAGCACCCAACAGTCAAAAGAACGAGATCTTAAAAAGAGAATACTGGGGCAAAGCCTGCCTTAAAATTATGGGGCAGAGACCGCCCTAATATGGTAGTAGAAGGCCGCGTTGTTGAATTTTGAAATGACTATAGCAGAAAAAAAAAAAGGCCATCTAATGGAATACTCTGAAAATAAAGGATGAAACCTCAGAATGAAGTATTGGGGGATGAAGCCTCATGATGAAGATGTAGGAATGAAGTATTTAAGGATGAACCCTCACGATGATGAATTGGGAATGAAGCACTGAGGGATGAAGCCTCACCATAATGATTTGGGAATGAAGCCTTGAAGGATGAAGTCTCACCATGAATATTTGAGAATGAAGCCTTGAGTGATGAAACCTCATGATTTGAGAATGACACTTTGAGGGATGAATCCTCGCGGTGAATATTTGGGAATGAAGCCTTGAAGCTTCACAATGAATATTTGGGAATGAAGTCTTGAGAGATGAAGCCTCGAAATGAAACCTTGAAAATGAAGGATGAAACCTTGGAATGAAACATAGAGAATGAAGGATAAAGCCTCGAAACAAAGCCTCGAGTATGAGAGATGTCGCCTCATGATTAGAGAATAAGAGATTAAGCCTCGTAATGAAAAATTACCTATGGAAAAAGGGATGAAGCCTCGATGAGGAAGGATAAAGCCTCACAATGAAGACTTGGGAACAAGAGATGGAGCCTCGAGAATCAAGCCTTAGGGTCCAACACCTACTATATAGTCATAATAAGGGATTGAAGCATCTCACCACCAACCGAATCATCAGAAAGCCCGATGGCCCATATATCAACAATCAAACCACAACACAGTTAGGAAAGTCTTGCGATGCCCGACGAACCAGGTAAGTAAAAATGCATATATGACTTTTATAGACTTGTCATTGTGACACACTGCACAAACCTACCAAAGTGAAGGTGACTGTAGACACTACATTTTTATGTATAACCTGATGATTAGTTTCTTATGGGACACCATCTAAAAATTAGGAAATTAAGATTCTGTTCTACCAAAATATATCCGGACGGACGTGATGGATATGTACACTGACCCGGCCGACCGTAAAGCATGTCTGGTCATGTTTACTGTTTTTTGTAATACATGTTTATGTGATTTAAATTTATATATGACTATGTTATGCATATTCGATTTATTTATCTCAGCAATATTAGTTCGTATGTTACCACTTTCCCTCTTTTAATATGCATGGTTTTTGATAAGTGTGATTTATATCCACTTATTCATAGATTCTTAGCTTATTATTTTATTAGGTTTTATGTCATTAGAGCATGGATCTTGAGACTAAGGTATGTGTTTTGGGAGCTTATGGATGCAAAGAAAACACTTAGGAAAGGAAAATATGCAAAAACCACTCATCATAGTAGGGGAGTTGTTCCATAGAAACTAGCATTGCGACGCCCCAAAATAATTTCAACATCATAAGGAATCAGTTTTCTATATGCAGAATGACTTCAGAACTTCCCTATAAATATATAAGTGCGTCCAAAACCCTAAGGGAGACAATTAGACACAAGAAGAGAGCTCTAAGTATATAATTTAGAGAGATCCAATGAGAGGATTGGAGAGCCAGAATATGAGACAAAGATTGTGATGTCCGAAGATGAAGAGATTTGATTTGGGTTTTATCTTCTAGTTTCTTTCTTCAAACTCTTATATTGTTCAATATGTTCTTAACTCGGATTTCATTGTTCTTAGTCATGAATTAATTTTCTTATTTTAGAGGATGACATGGCCTATGTTTGAACCTATATGTTTGATTTCCAATTAATTATTATGAAGTTTTAATTCAATTTATTATATTTTTTCTTGTGTTTAAATGATTCCAAGTTTAGAAGCTATCACTCGGAAGATGAGATTTTAAATAGGATCTAGAAAATATAGCCTAAGAATTTTATAGAGTTTGAGAGGCTTATATTTCCTTTGAAGTCGTGAACAAAGAATCACTGAGCATAATGAATTGTTAATTACTAGATTTTTATAGGGATATCGAAGTAGGTATTTAATAATATTTTCACTCAGCACTCGGGGGAGGGAGTTTGAATAATTTAGGATTCTTGCCTTATAAACCAAGAAATTGAGTAATGATTGATTGACATGACAAATACATAGGGGATATCTAGGTGACATCAAACTCTAGATTCTATCTCATCCTGTTTTTCCTTAATTAAACGTTTAGACATTTCACCTATTTAGTTTTTAGTTTTAATTTAATTTAAATTGCTTCTAAATAAAGATAAGCTTATCAATTATAGTAATTGGTGCAATTTGATTTCAATCCTTGTGGATTCGACACTCTATATTCACTCTTTACTAAAACTTGACACTGTATACTTGCGGTACAATAAAATCTCGCAACAAGTTTTTGGCACCGTTGTCCGAGATTGTTTAATCTGATTCATAGTAATAATATTAACAAGTAACCTTAACTTTAATTTAGATTTTTCTTTTTCTTTTTCTTCTTATTTTTCTTTTTATTTTATTATTTCTTTCGTTTTATGTTTCAGTGAATGCAAAGATCCATAAGTCTCGAATCGCTCATGTTTGATCCTGAAATAGAAATCACAACGAGAAGACTGAGGAAAGAAAGGAGAATTGAAAAAAAGCAATGGTGGTTGACAACAGAGAACACAACCCGTGCTAGGTGGCAATCCGATATCACTTTAAGCCAGTCATTGATGATAATTATTCTGGGATTGCATACTAACCGATCAATGCCAATAACTTTACGCTGGAACTTGCACTAATCAACATAGTGCAACATAACCAGTTTAGGGCTTCAACTATAGAAGACCCCAACATTCACTTAAGGATGTTCTTGGAGAGGGCATCTATCATTAAGATGAATAGAGTAACTAAAGAGACTATCAGACTATGCTTGTTCCCATTCTCTTTAAGGGCTAAAGTGAGGGGTTGGCTATAATCTATACCGACATGGGAGAATATGGCTACACGATTTTTGGAAAAGTCCTTTCCACCCGCTAAATCAGCCCAACTGAGGAACATGTATGAGGCATGAGAGTGTTTTAAAGATCTACTCAAGAGGTGCCCAAAACATAATTACGAAGCTTTAGTAATTTTCCTGATTAAAATAGGAAATTTTGAATTTTTCACTCTTTTTAGCTTAAGTCTTCATATAATGCATCATAAAAAAATGAATATTAATTCATTTAACACATTTAAGAATATAATTTAAGTTATAAATACATTTAAAAGTATATATTATAGATATTCATCACAGACTAAACCAGACTAAACCAGTAGATTTTTTAAAACGCAATCATCAAATCGATAGGTTGAATGCCATTCGAGCTATAAAATTTGATAAAGATTACTAAATTCGGATGATTTTGGAACTATTATCAAGAAGACTCTTTTATTTGATTGGCTATCATCACCGTCTGATCTGCAGACTTGTATGATGGAGGGCCATGTAAATTTGGCTTATTAAGTACCAAAAGAATATACAACTCTACATATGATGGAGGGCGAGGTAATTTTGGCTTATTATCTTTTTATGGGGATCCCATTAATTGGTTAATATCCTGTCATCCGAATCAAAATAATAGAATACCAATCAATTCATTATGGCCTTAATAATATATGGTCCCATAATGTGACATTGCTTTGAATTAAAGCATGAAAATAAATAAACAACTAGGTGTACAATTATATTTAATTAGGAGTGTGCATTAATCGATTTTAATCGATTAACCGAACCGTTCCGACCAATTTTTTTTATAACGGTTCGGTTATTGTGATTAAATTGATTTTTTCAGTTAAGATTTTTAACTTTTTCGATTTTTCGATTTGGTTAAGGTTATGAGATTTGTATAACCGAACTGACCAATCACCGATTACAAATGATAATTTAACTTTATATATATTTAATTAAAACGAAATTAAATTTTTTACCTTACGTCTCTACTAAGTGTAGTTGTAAACTGTTTTTTGATGAATTTAATTTTTCTTCTGTTGCTAAACACATATATGTTTGTCTTTTTGATGAATTTAAATTTGTATTAATGTGTTAATGTGGATTGTTATTTGTGAAGATTCTGGACTGGTTAATAACTGAATTAACCAAAACCGATCAAAAATAATGGTTAAATTGGTTAATGGTTATGTGCCATCGTATAGTTAAATCGGTTTAACCAAATAATTTCGATTCAGTTAAAAAATCAATGATTAACTGACCAAACCGACCGATCACCGATGCACACCCCTACATTTAATTACTCCCTACGTCCCTATTTAATAGATTGATTTTTTTAACAAATAAAAAATTTATATTAATGTGAGTATAGTAATTTAATACTCCCTCCGTCCCGTCATTAAAGATAGACTTACTTTTCTTTTTCATTTGTCTCAATTTATAGTCAACTTTTTATTTTTAGAATATAGTTGATTTCTTAATTGTCTATATACCCCTATTCTAATGTGCATTGTTACTAACAAATATAAATTATCTTTAATTAATTGTACTTGGAATAATAAGAAAAATTAGAGATATATTAGGAAATATAAAAGTAAAATTTATTATAATAATTATATTATTAGGGGTATGTTAGGAAATATAAAAGTAAAATTTATTATAAAAATTATATTAACTAAATTATCTTAATTTGTGTGAAAATTGAAATAAGTATATCTTAATGAGACGGATGGAGTTTATCATTTGCAATAGCGCATTAGATGAGAACATATCAATAAATTTATCCACTTTAATTTCTTTTCAATAAGACAAGACACAAGTGGATTATAATTTGATATTTTTAAAAATAGAAACTTAGCTTATGAAATAGAGACCGAAAAAGTATTGTATTATAGCATACCTAAGATGTTTGGTTTTCATTTTAGAGGCCCGGTTAAAAGAGCTTGGAGACAAAATTTTAACGAGAGCAAATCATGAGCCTGACCATTCGACTAATCTCTCATAATTAAATCATATAGTGAAATTTAAAAAGTATATATATATTTTAAATAATAAGTATATCATCTCACTTTTTGATTGAGTAGTTTTTACCTCCTTTCTCCATGTGTTTCAAATCTCATTAATGGTAAATTGGGGAAAAAAAAAAAAAAAACAACAAACAAACAATCCTGAATTTTATTTTTTATGAAATTAAACGAAATTATCATAATATTTTAAAAGTAAGAAAAATCCAATATGAATTTTAATATAAATATTTTGATTATTATTGTAAATATAAGGTAGAAATGTCAATTAGGACATTCTTTCTTTAATTGATCTTGTACTATCCCATCTTGATTTTTGATTCGAGCAAAAGCAAAAATCTCAAATCTCGATTGATATTTTGAATTAAAATAAAATAAACTAACCGGAATCCCTAACCAAATAGTTAGAGATCTCAAACCTTTATCCGGATTTGAATTTTTTAAGCTAAAATTCAATTTTTTTTTTAAACATAAGAGAAGTTTAGCTTAATTTTAAAATATGCGAAGATTTTAATTCGTTTTCATCAAACATTAATATTCGTTTCACCAAGCATTAATATTGGTTGGTTCAACTCCTTCGTTCATTTTCCCTAGCAAATTGTGAGTAGATTGAGTAGCTTCTCCCGATTTTCGAACTACACTAGATTTCCTAATTTATCATCTTCACTTGTTGTTTTCATAATATGTATATTAATGGTTAAAAATTCCATGTTTCATAAGGTTTTATATTTATTGATTGTACTTGCATGTTAATGCTTAAAATTACATGTTCAATAATCTTAGTTGCATATTCATTTTACAAAACATCAAAAAATTGTATGGGAAAACTTAATGATTGCAAGTCTCTGGACAAAATTACATGTTAATGGTTTAAATTTTTTGTAATATCCCGAATTTTTTAGAGTAGCTCTAAAAATATTTCTGAATTAAAGTTTAAGATTTGGAACGAGATGATATTCGAAAATCAAAGTTTATGTGTTAGAAAATAGATCTGAATATTTTAAAGATAAGTTTCATCGCGTTAGAAAAAGCGTGGTTTCAAGAACCAGTTACAAGATATCTGTTTATATCGTTATACAAGTAAAATTTTGTTGTCTCATTATAAAAATAGCAAACGAACTTCGATAGAGCTGATTCTTGAACTATCAGACTCTTTTTTCCGAGACGACCAACTTTCATGTTGAATACTTTCAGAAATTAGCATCAGAATGACTTTAAAAATACGAATTTCCGAGGAAACCCCATGAAATGGGCCTGATTATAATTTTTGGGGGTCATAATGTAATTTTTCAGAAACTTTCTATAGTTTCCCAATTCACCCATCTTCCCCCAAATCCCAATTTTGATTCATCTGGTCCTGCTAGCTTCCTGCCGGCCACCTTCGACTGGCGCGACCAATCAGGGGGTGCACCAGTCACCCCTCCACCTTATGGTGGTCGGTGGCAGCCACTAGGTAGCCGGAAAACGGCGGAAATGTGGAGGAGATGTGCGCACATGGGTTTGCTAATCCCGACTCCTCGTTTCATTTCATGACCTAAGCCACCCGTCAAATCGAAGTTCTTAGAGAGTACTACAAGTAGGCAGTGATGGATTTTCTATTCCGTACATGGTTGCACGCGAAACGAGGAAAGAAGATTCATATGAATTATGACCCACAGTGAACAGTAGCTCCAATCAGAATTTCGTCGATTCTAGCGCGTTCATGGGAACGATTAGAGTCCGTATATGACCTCGTAATCTCGGTAAGACCTCCCGGTAAAAATCAGCAAAATTCAAGTTTATAGTAAAAAGTTCGGATGTATCTAGTAGCTACGTAGAGTAGAGTATTGATATAAATTTAATTGTTTGAGTATTAGTATATTGAATATGAGAATCGGTAGAATCCGAGTGAAAATAGAACGAGTTTGATAGATCCGATAGAATATGTAATTTTTGATAAAAGTGGATTTTTGCATATAAAGATATATTTTGGTTTTGATGATAGTTATGAGTTATTTATGATATTATGAACATGTTTGGATAAATCCGGGTAGGTTCGGAGGGTTCGGGACCATTCCGTAGAGTTTACGGAAATTGTTTCGAAAGATTTTCCAAAAATACATCAACCGAGAATTTTGGTGAACAAGTGGTTTGGAATAGTTTGTAATGTTGTTTTAAGATTACTGAAAACTTCAGGTATTGAAATCGGACTTATTTTGGTTATTTCGAAAAGATCCGGGATTTTATCATAGTTAAGTCGAGAATACCGTAAATCACGATTCTGACGTCATTTCGCTATTTCATTTGACTAGGACCTAGAGTGCTCGTGAAGCCAGATAAGTAATCCATATGATGAGAATTAAAATTGGTGATTTCATATTTGATTTATATATATATATATATATAATATATATATATATAATATATATATATATATATTTGACATGTTAGGTTAAAAGATGATAGTTAAGGTTTCCTGAGAATGAATTTTGAGATTACGTATGGTTAGGATAATTGAATATCAAAGGTATGGATCCTTGTTATTGGTATGATATGGAGTGAGACGTGAAGTGAGCTTAATATTTATGTGTATGTATGCATGTATGGAAGTGTATGTATGCATGTATGGAAGTGTATGAATCGGTACTAATATGTATTCATTTATGTAATG
>SKCR01052048.1:0-30614 GCA_019454045.1 Zanthoxylum bungeanum | reverse complement strand
AATGATAACAAACAGATCGGCTAAATATGAAAAACATCATGATTGGATCGTGATGAAAATACTTGAGCAATAAGTTTCTCAAATACTGAAAGAGTATAGTATTCTTTCAATGAGGACTCTTCTCGGAACACGTCAGTTTGACGGTGTGTCCGAACGGATAAACCAAATTTTGTTGGACATGATAGGGTTAATCATGAGTCGCTCTAAGCTACCATTTTCTTCAACGGATACGTATTAACAGTGCAGAACTTTTTAGAATAAGGTTCCATAAAAATCTATTGATAGACTTCATATTAGATATGAAAGGAAGAAAACTAGGTTTCTCATTCCTGAAGATTTGGGATGCTGGGCATATGTTTAGATGATACCAAACTAGAACCCAAATCGGATAAGTGCCAAGTTGTAGGTTATCCTAAGGAAAACCAAAGTATAGTACTTATACAACTCACAAGAGAACAATGTAATTGTTGCTCGCCATGTAGTTTTCCTTAGAGGAATACCGATGCAGTGGTAAGTGGGAGGAAAGTAAAACTTGATGAAAATCGGAGTAATATTATCCAGGCACCGAGTCCTTAATGGAACACAAATAGTTCATCAATGATGAAACTACCAGTAATCTTCGAGTACACAAAACCAACCGCGTAGATCAGAGAGAGTCAGAAAACAACCTGGGATATGGGTTTCTGATCTCACCTCATAAAGATGTCAATCTTATTGAGGAAGATGAACTGACTACGTATAAGAAGTGATACAAGGTATCGACTTCCTATTATGCAAAAGTGCCATGAGATCCGAAATGGATTCATTTATACCAACCATTGTTGGATACTAGTTGATGTACCAAAAGGCATTGTGCTTATGGGTATTTTATAAGTCTTCAAGGAAGACATACGTGGAAGGCAACATACCAACGTACTAAGCTAGGCTTGTAAGCGAAAGGTATCGTTATCAACATAGTGTCGATACGACGAAACCTTTTACATGTTACCATGGTAAAATCCATTTGGATAATGCTTGCTAATGCTGTATGTTTCATTTATGAAATATGGCAGCTGAACATCACAAACCGCTTTCTTAACGGAAACCTTTGGAGGATGTTGCAACATCCTGACGGTTTTTTCGTACCAAAACTAGCAAACAAGTTTGCAGTTTATTGATCCATGGATGGATTGAAGCGAGCATAGGGTTCTTGAACTATCGTTTTGATGTAATCATAATAGTATATGATTTAATTAAAACGAAAAATGACTCTTGTGTATAAGGAGGTTAATGGGAGTGCACTGACAACATAAATGTCCTAAATAATGATAATGTATATCATTTCTTGGAAATGATATTCCCAAAATTACAATCGGTGAAAGCTTGGCTTTCATGAAAATTATCCGTAGAATTCTTGGAGAAACAACCTTATTCTAGGAATAAAGATCTATTGGGAATAGATTTGAAGTTGTTTGCACACTCCGAGAACTCGTACATTTATAATAAATGTACGCGACCTGGTGTCTCATACGCTTTGAGCATATGGAGTCACAATCAGGCCAATCCAAGTGATAGTCTTGGATTAATGTTTAAGAACATCCTTTAGTTTTTTAGAGATCTAAGGATGTTGTCTTAAACTATGGAGAAGGAGAACTTGAAGTGACTGGGTTCACTGCTGCAAGTTTCCAAACCGACATAAACGACTATATGTCGTAACACGGTACTATAAAGTTTGAATAACGGAACAGTGAGTTGGAAATCTTCCAAGCAAGATATTGTTACCGAATAAACAACTAAAATGGATCATTGTTGCAGCTGAGGGCAGCAATAGAAGCCTTCTGGATTGATAATAATCTAATTAGATTAGATATAGTTATGTTAGTAGCTGAGCTAGGCTATAGCGCAGCTAAAGAATTAATGGTCTCATCAACGATCCAGATATATACTTCGACTATTCATCTGATTCGTTCGGATCATACATCGTGGCGATGTGATGATCGAATTAATCGCATCAGATGATAATCATGCAAATCCGTTGACGAAAGTCTTTCTCAGTAATTTGAGCGAACCGTACATAGTTCTGTGTAGGACACTCGAGTGACTGCTATAGGCCAAGTGGGAGATTGTTGGACAGTTATGACCCATAGCGTCACTATTTGTACAGATCATGGTGTTGTGTACAATTAACTATGTGACAAAGGAAATTGCTCTCTTATCATTTTTGTGATTAGATCACCAAGATGTATAAATGATATAAGAGGTCCTTATGATTAGTTCTTGGATTGAGATGATATGAGACAGTATCAATCCACGAAGGTTTAATCATTAAATATCCCTAGTCAGAGTATTATCGAGATTGGACATCGATAATGCGTAAAAGACTAGTATTACACTTGTGCGCGTTATGAGGGCATAACGGCATAGTTCTCATATATTTGGGTATATGATACTCATGCAAGTGTAGTAGGAGGTTATGTTTTACCGATGGTACGGAAAACAGCTTCGCTCTGGATAGACCCTCGGAATTCCATTGGTAGTATTACTATGTGTCTATGGAAGTTCGAATCAGGGTAGGTGTATTTGGTCTTAACCTGAGACTTGCACCGCTAATACTTGCGACAATCAATATACTTTGGTTTTAGGTCTTCCAGGGCTTTAACAGGTTTCTGTGTACGCCTCTGCTGGGTATATTGAGAATCGTTTGTGTGTTGGGTGTGATGTCAAGATGGAAGTGTTGGAGTTTCTACGGTCCCGAGGATTGAATCAAGCATAAAAACTAAGTGCGAATACAACAAAGAAAGTTGCGGAATACTTACATTGAGCGGTTGAGCAATGCAACGAAGAACAAAAACTTTTTAAGCCCTTTGAACCCTCCTAGAGTGCTCGGCAGTCCACTGTTTTTCTTCCTAAAATTTTGTCCAAGCTCCAAGCTTTTTGGGTGGTGATTCCATGCTCACAAGTTGGTTTCCCTATCACCTTTGTATATCCTCATTTGGTGTGCTAGCACTTGGTGATTTTTTCCACAAAAATCACTCTCTTGCTCCTCCTACATGTTACTGTTTTGGGCAGTAAAACAGAAGGAAGAACAGCCCCTTGGGCGTGAGGAAGAAGAGATGAAAGAGAATAGAGAGAGTTGGTTGTGCATTAGATTAATTGTTTACCAAAATCAATTAAACATATACCATATACAACTTTCTAAAAGTCAACAAGGTACAAAGCTTTAAAAGCTTCCAACAACTCCCATCAATCACATCACTCAATCAATCAGTGACAAGTTATCACATCACTCAAAGTGACTAATGATTTGACGCTTGATGTGACTAGCGATTTGACGCTTGATGTGACTTGCGTGCCGCATTCGAATTCGAAATGTGAATGCACTCCAAACACTCCCGGGCTTAGGTTCACTAATTCCAAATTAACGAATTTTCCGTTGCGTCGTAATTAAATCTAATTTAATTAAATAATCATGCCTAGCATAATTACTATTCACATCGCTAACGAATTAATTCTAAATTAACTCGTTACCCGAATTAAAATCTGATTTTAATTCTGCGTCGAAATCCAATTTCGTTTAATATATCGAATATATTTTTATCGATTAATTCCAAATTAATCGTTTTCTTTCTTTAAATGATATTTTATCCCAGATAAAATATCTCCGTAATTAATCCCAGATTAATTTTCTCTCTCATCCAATTAATCCCAGATTAATAAGTGCGAGTCATACGTCATCGGTGAATCTTCGGGAAGCCACCCATGAGATCCCCGGATATGTTGGTAGTAAATACGGTTATCGGACTATCCGAACACGTAAGTACCTAGTACTACGTTTGTACCGATTTACAAGACAATGTTGGCTTCTAGCAAAGCGCCATGCCTACCCAATTCTCCATAACATGCTTACAGGAATAAGCGATCTATATCAGCGTAGTATACGTAGTATTGCGTATTTCGATCCAGTATCGGATGTCACGTGCTAGGCCTGGGGCTGGAATTGTGTCTGCCCCGTACGAAGCACATATCGGATCTCTGGTAACTAGTCTCTGTAATCGGATAAACATGACCTAGTCATAATATCCCGATAGCTGCAGCATATAATAGAACGAGTTTCGTATCCTACGTGATCATCATCTCCACTATTACTGGAGTGATACTTCCATCTCGACATCACACCCAATACACTACGATTCTCAATATACCCAGCAGAGGCGTACACAGAACCTGTTAAAGCCCTGGACGACCTAAAACGAAAGTATATTGATTGTCGCAAGTATTAACGGTGTAATTCTCAGGTTAAGACCAAATACACCTACCCTGATTCGGACTTCCATAGACACATAGTAATACTACCAATGGAATTCGAGGGGTCTATCCAGAGCGAAGCTGTTTTCCATACCATCGGTAAAACACAACCTCCTACTACACTTGCTGAGTATCCTATACCCAAATAATGAGAACTATGTCGTTATGCCCTCACAACGCGCACAAGTGTAATTTAGTCTATTACGCATTATCTGTTGGATAATATGACCCATAGCGTCACTATTTGTACAGATCATGTGGTGTTGTACAAATTAACTATGTGACAAGGAAATTGCACTCTCATCATTTGTGATTAGATCACCATAGATATATAAATGAAGAGAGGTCCCTGTGATTAGTTCCTGGACTGAGAATGATATGAGACAGTATCAGTCCCCGAAGGATTAATCATTAAATATCCCTAGCCGGAGTATTATCGAGACTGGACATCGATAATGCGGAATAGGCTAGTATTGCACTTGTGTGCATTGTGAGGACACAACGGCATAGTTCTCATATATATAAGTATCGGATACTTATGCAAGTGCGATAGGAGGTCGTGTTTCACCGATGGTACGGGAAACAGCTGCGCTCTGGATAGACCCCTCGGAATCCCATTTGTATTATGACTATGTGTCTATGAGAGGCCGAAATCAAGGTAGGTGTGTATAGTCTTAACCTGAGACTTACATCGCTAATACTTACGATAATCGATAGACTTTGGTCTTGGTGGTACAGGGCTTTAACAACGGTTCTGCGTACACCACTTCTGGGTTTATCAGAGAGTCGTAGTGTATTGGGTGTGATGTCAAGACGGAAGTATCACTTCAGTCATAGTGGAGATGATGTCACGCAGGATACGGTACTAGTGCTCTTGAGTGTTGCGCAACCAATCGGGATATTTGACCAGGTCATGAATATCCGATTATAGAGACTATGTTACCAGACATCCGACATGTGCTTCGGACGGGGCAGCCTTATCCAGCCCCAGCCCTAGCACATGACTATCCGATACTGGGCCGATATACACAATACAATGTATACTACGCTTGATACAGATCTTAAATAATCTTATAAGAATATGTCCGGAGAATTGGGAAGACTTGGTGCTTTGCTAGAAGCCAACCTTGTCTAGTAAATCGGTAAAACGTAGTACTTGGTACTCACGTGTTCGGATAGTCCGATGACCGATTTGACTGCCAACATATCCGGGATCTCATGGGTCGCTTCCCAAAGATTCACCGATGACGTATGACTCGCACTTTTATTAATCTGGGATTAATATGATGAGAGAGAAAATTAATCTGGGATTAATTACAGAGATATTTTATCTGGGATAAAATATCAATTTAAAGAGAGAGAATGATTAATTTGGAATTAATCGATTAATTAATATATTTGATATATTAAACGAAATTGGATTTCGACGCGGAATTAAAATTAGATTTTAATTCGGGCGAGCGATTAATTTAGAAATAATTCGTTAGCGATGTGATTGTGATTTCGCTAGGCGTAATCATTTAATTACGACGCGACGGAAAATTCGTTAATTTAGAATTAGCGAATCCGAGCCCGAGAATATTTACGAGCGCATTCGCATTTCGAATTCGAGAGCGGCTCGTCAAATCAAGCGTCAAATCGTTAGTCGCATCAAGCGTCAAATCATGTCACTTTGAGTGATGTGACAATGATTGGATTGATTGAGTGATGTGAGTGATGTGACTTGATGGGAGTTGTTGAAAAGCTTTTTAAAAGCTTGAGTGACATAATTAATTTAATATGTTTGGTATATGTTAAAATGTGTTTTAGAAATCAATTACATTTTTAACTTTACAACTCTCTCTACTCTCTCTCTCTCTACGTTGGTTTATTTTTTGGAGCCAAAATTCTCTTCCTCTCTCACGCCATTTTCTGGTTTTCTAAGGGCAGTGAACTGCCGTTGAAGAAGCAAAATGGAGGGAAGCAAGTGTGTTTTGTGGCAAAACAAGAGTGCTAGCACACTCCGAGATCAATGCGAAGGTGATAGGGAAGCTTACCCATGAGCCGGAATCACTACGACGAAGCTTGGAGCTTCAAATTCTTGTTGAAAATGGCGCAAAACAGAAGCAAAATCTGCAGCAGTGGGCGCACATTGCAGTAAGGCAGTGAGCAGTTTTTGGCGTCTTCGTGGCCTCCGCGTCGCTCAACCGATCGATGTAAGTATTCCGCAACTTTCGTCGTTGTATTCACTTGTGTATCATGCTTGAGTTTTGATCTTGGGACCTATAGAAACTCCAACAATGGCATCAAGAGCTTAGGTTAAAAGCATGAAAAGTTAGGGCTAAAATTTGGGCAAACTTGATTTTGAGCATGATAAATTAAATTGGATGGATTTGTATGCTTAATTGTGTTTGAATTGAAGATTGATTGGGTCAATTTCAACAAATTGTGATTGGATCATTTTTTCCCCAAATTTCTACCTTGGCCGAAGTTGAACATGATTTCATGTCTTGGGATTTTTTGATTTTTGACAATTGGATGTGTTGGAAATCATTCGGGAATATGATTTGATGTCGATTGCGGAATCAATTGGATTGAATTCGAATCGGACGAAAAATCCCCAAATTGCCAAGTATGTCATAAAGCTTGAAATTGGGTAAAATTGATTTAAGCATGCAATTATGAAATTGGATGATAAAGTATGCTTGAATGTATTTTAATTGATGATTGGTTGGATCAATTTGATTAAATATTGTTTGGAACAAATTTCCCCAAAAATGCTTATGTTGGCCGAATAGTAACTTAGCCCTAAAGTCTTGGAATTTTGATTTTTAATTCATTGGATGAGTTAGAATCAATTAGGATGTTGATTTAATGTCGATTGTGGGATTAATTGGATTGAAACCAAATCGGATATAAAATCCTCTCCTGGCCGAGACTTAAAGAGCATGTAATGGGTTTGATTTTAATCAAAATGTGTTGGACATATGATGATGATAATGAGCATGATTAATTGTATGAATTGATGTTTTAGAAATGTTAATTTGGGTGATTAATCATGATATACACTTTAGGTAATTAAATTGCGAAATTGGATTTGTGTAATTTAATTAATTGGGCTAATTTTGGAAATTGAGCTTGAATTGTTGTTATTGGGCTTATTGGGCTTTGTTGTACAAAGTTTGTTTTAGGCAAAATTGGTTGGATCCAATTGGGCCCAAAACCGCATCCATAAAGCCCAAATGCGACATAATGGACCTTTGTAATTTAATTGGGCCTAATGGGCCAAGATTAATTTATAGGCTTATGGGGTAACTCCCGGATTGGACTTTGGTTGCGGGTTTGACCCGAGTTGACCAAAAGACCACGCCTTAAGAAATTAATTAAAAGCCCATTAGACTTTAATTAAATTAATATTGGATAGTAATCGGGCTTTGAGACCCGTAGCAATTAAATTTGGAATTTAAGTCGAAAAGGGTTTATTATTAAAGTGTGTTATTTAATTTGGAATTAAATAGTGAATTAGAATTAAATACAAATTGAATTGGATTTAATTGTGTAATTTAATTTAATTCGGGAATTCGTACTTTAAGTACTTATTCGTAAAAACGAGTTTGACTCGAATAAAATCAAAATCGTTGTTTGAACATTGGATGATCATTAATTATCAAGATTAATTAATTGGATTAGATCGATTGATAACATGCTTGAGTGAATACATGGTTGTGATGCATGAAATGTATATCGGATGGATATTAGATGGGTGGGGCAATTTTAGAAATTGTTGTAATAAATTTGATTATTAATTGGACCTGCGTGTCCAGCCTTATCACCTCATATTCTTTGTATTCTCTTCTCACATATTCCCCTCAATGTAAATGAGGTTTCTTTATAAGTGTAGTGTAACGGGTAGAGAAAAATTTGTGCTAGCGGGAAGAGAAAGTGAGAGATTTGATCTAGGATCAATGTGTAAAATATCCATCCGCATATCATTATTATTTTATCATATGCGCTTTATTATGTGGTTAGAATGCATGTTTAAGGGTGTATGATGATGAGACCTTAACAAAGATAATAAATTGGTAGCCAATTTGCACGCGAAAAGCCCTCATCAAATATCATGCGTCTTTTCCTTCCATTGAGTGATTCTCACTCAAGATCCGAGACGGCATTAGGTTGTTGGCCAAAGTCAAGCCCTTTGTCTGTCGAAGATGTGTTTGAATCACGAGGCTTTGTTCCATATTGGTGTCTTGTCCAAGTTGTGGTTTGTTGGCCAAAGTCAAGACCACTTCTTGTCCAACGACATTGATTACGAAGCTTCCATGGTCAATGGGTCCACGCTTGACTGGGATCACTAGGTTTGTTGTGCCAAAGCCAAGGCCTAGTTGATTCAGAGAAAATAGGTTATGGTATATATTGGATATATAGGCATATATATGATATATGTTTAGGACTTGGATGTCCACCTACTGGATCTAGGATTGGATTGGATCCAATTGATCTTAGAGATCTACCTAGTTAATTATCATACAATTTGTTGGCCAAAGTCAAGATTGTGTGATATTTAACGGGATCCTAGCCCACTAGGAAACACGGTTTCCCGAGTACTCGACAGAGGGTTAGAGGCTCGCCGAAAAATAGTGGGAGGCAAGAATTGAATTTGCAATATTCGTTCAATTACTCGCCATACACGCTCATTCAAATTATTTCGTCATAATATTAAATGTTAGTTGGACTAATATTTAAATTGTTGTTTTAATAAACAGTTGGACTGTATTATACTTGATTATATATAATTGGATTATATTAATCAATATATTTGAATTAATTAATTTCAGTTACAGTTGATTTTATAATTGGATTATAGTAATCAATGTAATTGAGGTTAATTAATTTGGATTATATTTGATTATATAGTTGGACTATTATAATCATTATAATATATATAGTACCACTAATCGTTGATTAAATAGTTGGACTATTGTAATCAAGATAAAATTGAAAAGTTGGATATTTAAAATATAATCTGGGATTAAAATATTTTTAAATGATTTAATTTTCAAATTGGGAATAAATAATATGTTACTTTATTTCATAAAATAACTTATTATACCTTACGCCCAAAATTAAGCAAAATAAGTAGAGCATAAAATCTTTGGAAGATTTATGTGATGATGACTTTAATTCTTAATTTAATATACTTGTCATAATCTAATTTTAGATTTAAGAAGTATTAAAATTGCAATTTATAATTCTTGGAGAATTAATTGACTATTCTAGAGGAGATAAAGTCAAAGTTTGCAATTGGGCATATAGCACGAGGTGCACATCATTTCGATATTCTAAAAACCCAAGGCTTGGCCTAAGGTTTCTGAAATATTGAAAAGGATAATTGACATATCCCAAAGTGACTACCATTTGGATATGGCAGACACAAAGGAATTAAAGAAAGGGCAAGGCTCTGACTTTAAAAATGTTTGTCAAAGTTATGTTCACAACTAGTATTGAAATTAGATTTTAAATACTTAGTGTGGTACATAAAATATATGTATTGATGTTCAGAATCTGCTTTGAGCAGGATACTGACTTCAAGCTGAGATTACTCTGCGAATCGGAAACGGGACGAAAGTCGCTGTTTCGACCGTAGATACCTAAGTTTAGGAACTACCCTTTGGGTGTGCACTTAAATTAGGAACTGTTATAATGTAACTAGTTTGACTAGAGACATTATCTCTATATCAGTGTTTAATCCATTGTGGATAAACCTTTATATTCTAGAACACTCAGTGTTTCATTATAAAGATGATACTGAGATAAACACATTAGATGTGAATAACAGAATTTATATTTTGAATATAATAAAAAAATCTCAAAACATATAAAATGACAAATAAATAGCTCAATTGATTTGATCAAGTAGAGACTTATTTGTGGCATTGTTGTCTAGGACAGAATTAAACAAGACTCGTATATCCGCACTTTTGAAGAGTGGGTACTAGGACTGATTTGACTATTCAAATAAAGTCTACGAATCTAGTTTGTTAGGTAAAGTACCTAAAACACTGTTTACTTGGTAATAGTGTAAGTGCCACCGATCTGTTAGCCCTATTCATGGTGAAGTTAGTGGGCCCATATCTAGCTAGGCTAGATGTGAACATGAATGTTTCGTGACCTTAACGGATGTGGCATCACGTTATGGTTATGTGTTTCTTTTGAAGAACACAGATCAGAAACTTTTATAGTTTCGACACGAAGTAGAAAAACAGATCGGCTATAGTATTATGCCGCCACGGTAAGACCGTAATGGAAAATACTTAAGCAGTAAGTTTCATACGTACATGAAAGAGTACGGTATTATTTTAGATGAGGACATGATAAGGTTTATCACAAGTCGCTCTGAGCTACTATCTCCTTCAACAGGATATGTATTAACAGTGCAATAACTTATTTAGAATAAAGTTCTATTAATAATTTGTTTGACAAATATCATATTAGATATGAACGGGAAAGAAACCGGGTTTCTCATTCCTGACCATTTGGGATGCTAGGCATATGTTTGGATAATACCAAACTAAAACCTAAATTGGATAAGTGCCAAATTGGTTATCCTAAAGGAAACCATAAGTATAGTACTTATAAATCTCACATGAGAACAATATAATTGTTGCTCACCATGCGGTTTTCCTAAGAGGAATACCGATATGCAGTGGTCAGTGGGAGGATGGTGATACTCGATGAAAATTGGAGTAATACTGTTCGAGGCACGAAATCCTTAATGGAACACATATAGTTCATCAATGATGAATTTATACCATTAATCTTCGAATACACAAGAACCGCGTAGATCGGAGAGAGTCAGAAAACAACCTAGGGTATGGGTTTCTGATCTCACCTCATAAAGATGTTAATCTTTTAAGGTATACCAACTGACTACGTATGAGGTAGTGATACAAGGTATCGACTCCCTATTATGACAAAGTGTCATGAGTCCGAAATGGATTCCATGTATATCAACAAGTTTGGATACTAGTTGATGTACCATAAGACATTGTGCCTATTGGTACTTTATAAGTCTTTAGGAAGACATACATGGAAGGCAACATACCAACGTACTAAGCTAGGCTTGTAAAGAAAAGGTAGAGTTATCAACATTGTGTTGATTCCGACGAAACCTTTTACCTGTTGCCATTGTAAATCCATTTGGATAATGCTTGCTAAAGCTGCGTGTTTCATTTATGAAATATGACAGCTTAACGGAAAATCGCTTTCCTGAAAAGGAAACCTTTCGGAGGATGTTTATAACATCCTGTCGGTTTTGTCGTACCATAACAAGCAAACAAGGTTTGCAGGTTATTCGATCCATGTTTGGATTGAAGCAAGCATGGGTTCTAGGAATTGTCGTTTTGATGTAATCATAATGGTTTATGACTTAATTCAAAACGAAATGATTCTTGTGTATATAAGGAGGTTAGTGGGAGCGCACTGACAGTGAAATTCCCAATAAAGCAATTGGTGAAAGCTTGGCTTTCATAGATATTCTTTCATAAGAAATTCTCCGTAGAATTCTTGGGAGTAACAACCTTTATTCAAGGAATAAAGATCTACTGGGCTAGATTTGGAGTTGTTAACACTCTCTGAGAAATTGTACATTGAATAATGTACGTAACCTGGTGTCTCATATGCTTTGAGCATATGGAGTCACAATCAGGACAATCCAAGTGATAGTCACTGGATTGAAGTTAAGAACATCTGTTAGTATCTTAGAGAACTAAAGATGCTCTCTTAAATTATGGAGTAGGAGAACTTGAAGTGACTAGGATCACTGCTGCAAGTTTCCAAACCGGTAAATACTGCGGTACTATAAAGTTTGAATAACGGGACAGTAAGCTGGAAATATTCCGAGCAAGATAACTGTTGCCGAATAAACAACAAATGCGGATTATTGCTGCAGCTGAGGCAGCAATAGAAGCCATTTGGATCGATAATAAATCTAATTAGATTAGATATAGTTCTTTTAGCAGCTGAGCTAGGCGTCAGCACAGGCTAAGGAATTAAAGGTCTCATCGACGATCCAGATATATACTTCTATATTCATCTGATTCGTTCAGATCATACATCGTGGCGATGTGATGATCGAATAAATCACGTCAGACGATAATCATGCAAATCCGCTGACGAAAATCTTTTCTCATCAATTTGACCGAACCGTACATAGTTCGGGTGTTAGACACTCGAGTGACTGGCTATGTGCCAAGTGGGAGATTGTTGGATAATATGACCCATAGCGTCACTATTTGTACAGATCATGGTGTTGTTGTACAAATTAACTATGTGACAAGGAAATTGCACTCTCATCATTTGTGATTAGATCACCATAGATATATAAATGAAGAGAGGTCCATGTGATTAGTTCCTGGACTGAGAATGATATGAGACAGTATCAGTCCCCGAAGGATTAATCATTAAATATCCCTAGCCGGAGTATTATCGAGACTGGACATCGATAATGCGGAATAGGCTAGTATTGCACTTGTGTGCGTTGTGAGGGCACAACGGCATAGTTCTCATATATATAAGTATCGGATACTTATGCAAGTGCGATAGGAGGTCGTGTTTCACCGATGGTACGGGAAACAGCTTCGCTCTGGATAGACCCCTCGAAATCCCATTGGTATTATGACTATGTGTCTATGGGAGGCCGAAATCAAGGTAGGTGTGTATAGTCTTAACCTGAGACTTACATCGCTAATACTTACGATAATCGATAGACTTTGGTCTTGGTGGTACAGGGCTTTAACCGGTTCTGCGTACACCACTTTTGGGTTTATCAGAGAGTCGTAGTGTATTGGGTGTGATGTCAAGACAGAAGTATCACTTCAGTCATAGTGGAGATGATGTCACGCAGGATACGGTACTAGTGCTCTTGAGTGTTGCGCAACCAATCGGGATATTGTGACCAGGTCATGAATATCCGATTATAGAGACTATGTTACCAGGCGTAATCATTTAATTACGACGCGACGGAAAATTCGTTAATTTAGAATTAGCGAATCCGAGCCCGAGAATATTTACGAGCGCATTCGCATTTCGAATTCGAGAGCGGCTCGTCAAATCAAGTGTCAAATCGTTAGTCGCATCAACCGTCAAATCATGTCACTTTGAGTGATGTGACAATTGATTGGATTGATTGAGTGATGTGAGTGATGTGACTTGATGGGAGTTGTTGAAAAGCTTTTTAAAAGCTTGAGTGACATATATTAATTTAATATGTTTGGTATATGTTAAAAATTGATTTTAGAAATCAATTATATTTTTAACTTTACAACTCTCTCTCTCTCTCACGTTGGTTTCATTTTTTGGAGCCAAAATTATCTTCCTCTCTCACACCATTTTCTGGTTTCTAAAGGGCAGTGAACTGCCGATTGGAAGAAGCAAAATGGAGGGAAGCAAATGTGTTTTGTGGCAAAACAAGAGTGCTAGCACACTCCGAGATCAATGCGAAGGTGATAGGGAAGCTTACCCATGAGCCGGGAATCACTACGATGAAGCTTGGAGCTTCAAATTCTTGTTGAAAATGGCGCAAAACAGAAGCCAAATCTGCAGCAGTGGGCGCACATTGCAGTGAGGCAGTGAGCAGTTTTTGGCGTCTTCGTGGCCTCCGGGTCGCTCAACCGATCGATGTAAGTATTCCGTAACTTTCGTCGTTGTATTCACTTGTGTATCATGCTTGAGTTTTGATCTTGGGACCTATAGAAACTCTAACATTATCGATGTCCAATCTCGATAATACTACGACTAGGGATATTTAATGATTAAACCTTCGTGGATTGATATTGTCTCATGTCATCTCAATCTAGGAACTAATCATAAGGACCTCCTATCATTTATACATCTTGGTGATCTAATCACAAATGATAAGAGAACAATTTCCTTTGTCACATTGTTTATTTGTACAACAACACCATGATCTGTACAAATAGTGACGCTATGGGTCATAATTGTCCAACAATCTCCCACTTGGCCTATAGCCAGTAACTCGAGTGTCCAACACCCGAACTATGTACGGTTTGCTCAAGCTGCTGAGAAAATGCTTTCGTCAGCGGATTTGCATGATTATCGTCTGATGCGATTTATTCGATCATCACATCGTCACGATGTATGATCCGAACGAATCAGATGAATATCGAAGTATATATCTGGATCGTTGATGAGACCATTAATCCTTTAGCCTGTGTTGTAGCCTAGCTCAGCTACTAACAGAACTATATCTAATCTAATTAGATTTGTTATCGACCCAAATGGCTTCTATTGCTGCCTCAGCTACAGCAATAACCCGCATTTGTTGTTTATTTAGTAACAGTATCTTTCTTGGAAGATTTCCAGCTCACTGTTCCGTTATTCAAACTGTATAGTACCGTTTGTGACTTATAGTCGTTTTCATCGGTTAGGAAACTTGCTACAGTGATCCCAGTCACTTCTTGTTCTCCATCTCCACAAATTAAGACAACATCATTAGTTCTCTAAGAAATTAACGGATGTTCTTAATATCAATCCAGTGACCATCACTGGGATTGGCCTGTTTGTGAATCCATATGCTCAAAGCGTATGAGACATCAGGTCACGTACATTTTTCAATGTACGATTTCTCGGTGAGTTTTAACAATTTTAAATCTAACCCAGTAGATCTTTATTCCTAGAATAAAGGTTGTTTCTCCAAGAATTCTACGGAGAATTTTCATGAAAGCCAAGCTTTCACCTATTGTTTTATGGGAATATCATTTCCAAGAAATGACATTTCATCATTATTTATAGGACATTATTGTCAGTACGCTCCCACTAACCTCCTTATATACACAAGAATCATTTTCGTTTTGAATTAAATCATAAACTATTAAGATTACAACAAAACGATAATTCCAAGAATCTAATGCTTCCTTCAATCCAAACATGGATCGAATAACCTGCAAACCTTGTTTGCTAGTTTTGGTACGACAAAATCGACAGGACGTTGTAAACATCCTCCTAAAGGTTTTCGTTTAAGGAAAACGATTTTCCCGTTCAGCTGTCATATTTCATGAATGAAACATGCAGCATTAGCAAGCATTATCCAAATGGATTTACCATGGCAACAGGTAAAAGGTTTCGTCGTAATCAACACAATGTTGATAACGATACCTTTCCGCTAAAAGCCTAGCTTTATACGTTGGTATGTTGCCATCCATGTACGTCCTCCTTGAAGTCTTATAAAGTACCAATAGGTACAATGCCTTGCGGTACATCAACTAGTATCCAAACTTGTTGATTTACGAGGAATCCATTTCAGATATCATGGCACTTTGCCATAATTAGGGAGTCGATACCTTGTATCACTTCCTCATACGTAGTCAGTTGGTATACCTCAATAAGATTGACATCTTTATGAGGTGAGATCAGAAACCCATACCCCAGGTTGTTTTCTGACTCTCTCCAACATACGCGGTTCTTGTGTATTCGAAGATTAATGGTATAATTTCATCTTTGATGAACTATTTATGTTCCATTAAGGAATAGGTGCCAGGAATATTATTACTACGATTTTCATCGAGTTTTACTATCCTCCCACTTACCACTGCATATCTCTATTCCTCTTAGGAAAACCGCATGGCGAGCAACAATTAAAATTGTTCTCTTGTGAGTTGTATAAGTACTATACTTATGGTTTCCCTTGGATAACCTACAATTGGCACTTATCCAATTTGGGTTCTAGTTTGGTATCATCCAAACATATGTCTAGCATACCCAAATATTCAGGAATGAGAAACCTAGTTTATTTCCTGTTCATATCTAATATGCGATCTGTCAAACAGATTTTATGGAACTTTATTCTAAATAAGTTCTGCACTGTTTATACTTATCTGTTGAAGGAAATGGTAGCTCAGAGCGACTTATGATTAACCTTATCATGTCCAACAAAATTCGGTTACTCTGTTCGGACACACCGTCAAAATGACATGTTCCGGGAGGAGTCCTCTTTGAAAGAATACTATACTCTTTCAATTATATTAGAAACTTATTGCTTAAGTATTTTTCATTACGGTCTCATTGTGACGGTTTAATACTTTAGCCGATCTGTTCGTCTATTTCGTGTCGAAAACTTTAAAAGTTTCCGATTTGTGTTTCATAAGAAACACATAACCATAACGCGATGCCACATCCGTAAAGGTCACGAAATATTCATATCCACTTCTAGCCTAGCTAGACATGGGCCCACTTGCTTCACTATGAACTATGGCTAACAGATCAGTGGCATTGCACTTTTACCGAGTAAAGGTGTTTTAGGCACTTTGCCTAATAAGCTAGATTCGTAGACTTTAATTGAATGGAATCAAATCAGTCCGAGTACCCACTCTTCAAAAGTGTGGATATACGAGTCTTGTTTAATTGTGTCCCAGACAACAATGCCACAATATGTTTCTTCTGATCAAATCAGTTTAAGCTATTTGTTTGTTATGTTATACATTTGAGATTTATTTATATTCAAAATATAAATTTTGTTATTCACATCTAATGTGTTTATCTCAATATCATCTTTATATAATAAAACACTTTAGTGTTCTAGAATATAAAGGTTCACCCGCAGCGGGTTAAACACTGATATAGAGATAATGTTTCTAGTCAAACTAGTTACATTATAACAGTTTCCAAATTTAGGTACACACTCGAGGATAGTTCCTAAATTTAGGTATCTACGGTTAAAACAGTGACTTTCGTCCCGTTTCCAATTCGCAGATTAATCTCAACTGAAGTCAGTATCCTGCTCATAGCAGATTCTGAACATCAGTATATATTTATGTATCACACTAAGTATTTAAAATCCAATTTTAATACTAGTAGCGAACATATTATGACAAACATATTTGAAGTCAGAGCGTTGCCCCGTCGTCAATTCCTTCATGTCTGCTTTGTCCAAAAGGCAGTCACGCTTCCGCGATCCCGTTTGCCACATTTAGGCAGACATTTTGGGATATGTCCTTTTATCTTCCCAGAATATATAATGATTTTTCCTTTGCCCTTTTCCACACTCCCGAAGCCTTTAGCCTAGTCTAGGCCTTCTAGAATATCGAAGTAAGGTGCGCCTTGCGCTACTTGCCTTATTGCAAACTTTGACTTTGTCTCCTTGAGAATAGCCATTAACTCTCCAAGAGTTTAGTATTGCAATTTGTACTTCTAAGATCTAAAAATAGATCTATGAAGATCCTTCAATTTCATTATCATACTTTTAAGAATCTAATCCTTAGTTCTGATTAAGAAATTAAGGAGTCTAATTAACAAGTTTAATAGATTAAGCACTAAAGTTATCATCACATGAATATTCCAAAGACCATGCTCTACTATTTGCTTAACTCCGGGCTTAGGCCTAATATTTTATTTTATCAAATAAAGTAACTTATTAGTTTCCAGGAACATCCTGAAATTTTATTCCCAATTTGAAAATTAAACCATTTAAATACATTTTCACTAGGATCATGTTTAAAATGTCAATCTTTCAATTATATCTTGATTCTAATAGTCCAACTATTTAATCAACGATTTAGGTACTATTTATTATAATGATTACAATAGTCCAACTATTTAATCAACTATAATTAAATTAGTTTGAATACAGTCCAACTGTTTATTAAAACAACGTTTTAAATATTAATCCAACTAACATTTAATTTATTTGACGAATGATATTTGATTGAGCGCGTATGGCAAGTAATTAAACGAATATTGCAAATTCAATTCTTGCCTCCCACTATTTTTCGGCGAGCCTCTAACCCTCTGACGAGTACTCGGGAAACCGTGTTTCCTAGCGGGCTAGGATCCCGTTAAATATCACACAATCTTGACTTTGGCCAACAAAATGTATGATAATTAACTAGGTAGATCTCTAAGATCAATTGGATCCCATCCAATTCCTAGATCCAGTAGGGGGACATCCAAGTCCGAAACATATATACAATATATATGCCAATATATCCAATATATTACCTAACCTTTTTCCTCTGAATCAACTAAGCTTTGGCTTTGGCACAACAAACTTAGTGATCCCAGTTAAGCGTGACCCATTGACCATGGAAAGCTTCATAATCAATGTCGATGGACAAGAAGTGATCTTGACTTTGGCCAATAAATCACAACTTGGACAAGACACGGATATGGAACAAAGCTCTCGTGATTCAAACACATCCTCGACGGACAAAGGCCTTGACTTTGGCCAACAAACTAATGCCATTCTCGGATCTTGAGTAAGAATCACTCAATGGAAGGAAAAATGCTTAATATTTTGCGAGGGTTTTTCGAGTGCAAATTGACAACCAATTTATTATCTTTGTTAAGGTCTCATCATCATACACCCTTAAACATGCATTCTAAGCACATAATAAAGCGCGTATAAATAAATAATAATGATATGCAGATGGATACTTTACACATTGATCCTAGATCAAATCTCTCCATTTATTCTCTCTCGCTAGCACAAGTATTTGCTTCTACCTGTTACACTACACTTCTAAAGAAACCTCATTTACATTGAGGGGAATAGGTGAGAAGAGAAATACAATGAGAAATGAGGTAATAGGCTGGACACGCAGGTCCAATTAATAAATTCTAAATTTCTTACAATAATTTATAAAATTGCCCCACCCAACTAATATCCATCTGATATACATTATTCATGCATCGTAACCATGTATTCACACAAGCATGTTATCAATCAATCTAATCAAATTAATTAATCTGATAATTAATGACCATTCAATGTTCAAAAAACGATTTGATTTTTCGTGAATCAAACTCGTTTTGCGAATAAGTACTCAAAGTACGAATTCTTGAATTAAATTAAACTACAAAATTAAATCCAATTCAATTTGTATTTAATACTAATTCGCTATTTAATTCCAAATTAAATACTACACTTTATAAATAAACCTTTACGACTTAAATTCCAAATTTAATCGTTACGGGTCTCAAAGCCCGATTAACGTCCAACGTTTATTTAATTCAAGTCCAATGGGCTTTTAATTAATTTTTTTAAGGCGTGGGCTTTTGGTCAACTCGGGTCAAACCCAATAACCAAAGCCCAATCAAGGAGTAACCCTATAAGCCTAGAAATCAATTTAGGCCCATTAGGACCAATTAAATAATTAAGGTCCATTAGTCGCATTTGGGCTTTATGGAAGCGGTTTTGGGCCCAATTGGATCCAACCAATTTAGCCTAAACCTAACTTGGTACAACCAAGCCCAATAAGCCCAATTACAACATTTAAAGCCCAATTTCCAAAATTAAGCCCATTTAATTAAATTACAAAAATCCAATTTCACAATTTAATTAAACAAAGTGCATTACATAATTAATTACCCAATTAACATTTCTAAAATATCAATTATCCTAATTAATCATGCTCATCAACACTACAACATGTCCAACACATTTTAACAAAAATCAAACCCATTTTCATGCTATACAACTCTCGGCAATTGGGGGTTATTTGTGTCCGATTCGGTTTCAATCCAATTAAATCCACAATTGACATTAAATCAACATACCCAACATGATTCCAACTCATCCAATGATTAAAATCAAAAATCACCAAGACATTTAGGGTTCATGAAGGATTCGGCCAAGCCTTCCATTTTGGGGAAAAATATTTCAAACATAATTTCTTGAAATTGATCCAATAAATCTTCAATTCAGCATGATTTAAGCATACTCAATCATCCAATTTAATTAAATCATGCTCAAAATCAATTTACCCAATTTCAAGCCCTAAATCAAATTTCATGCTTTTACTCCGCTCTGATACCATTGTTGGAGTTTCTACGGTCCCGATGATCGAATCAAGCATAAAAACTAAGTGCGAATACAACAAAGAAAGTTGCGGAATACAAACATTGAGCGGTTGAGCGATGCAATGAAGAACAAAAACTTTTTAAGTGTAGGACACAGGAACTGGGCGACGCATGCTGTTCCGGACTCGGGGCCCGGTTGGGAGTACGGAGTAGCCCACGGGGGACTAAACCGGAGAATAATGGAGTCGACAACCCGGTGTGAACCGGGACAAAGATTTAAGGCTGCACTCACCCCTCGCAAGGGAAGACCTCAAACCGTTGGGTTCGGAATGGTCCCTTACTTATGTCAATTGTAATGAATGGATTTGTGCAATTTTAACCAAGTCTACTCAACATACATATATATACATGCTTCGAAAGTAAATTTTCATTACAGTAAACATGCAATATCATACAATGAACATGCTGAATTATCAAACACGAAAACTAAATAACAACCTAAGCGTAAACGTAGATTAAACTCCTATTACGAAGGAAAATAACTATAACATACATGTAAAAATAACGTACTAACGACCTAATCATGCTTAAGACATAAATAACTTACTAATAACCTAATCATGCTCGCACATAAATTTGGATGAAACAAAACATGTGTGTGTCTCAAGTGGTACGTGGCATTGTATCCCGAGTGCAAACCGCAATACCATCCATTCGGCTACGGAATTTACGTCCGGGTTTCCATCCGATATACCGCAAGAGAAAACACATACTCCGTTCATCCAGAATACACATCATACAATCTCATGGATACATTAAATTAATACATGCAAAAATAAACATGTGGCCAAGGAATTTGGCCGTTTTCAATGTAGGACCTCGCATACCCGGTTGGACGTATTCCACGTCAACCGAGTAAGCCGTGTCCGGAACAACAAAATAGAATATAACAAAGGGTGCCCTCAGGTCTTACCTTTTTAGTCGCTTTCCGGGAGTGCGTTTCACGGTGCCGGAAGAAGTATCGTTCCACTGTTCTCACTGATCCGCTGTTTCTACTGTTTTCACTGGTTCACTGTTCCCGCTGTTTTCTCGGGTTCGCTGTTTTTGCTCCGTTTTTCCTCTGTTTTCTTCGCTGTTCGGGGACGGTTTTGGTGGACTGTTTTGCGGGTTTTTGGTACGGTTTAGGATCGGTTTTTTGGTGCGATGAAGGTGCGGCTTAGGTACAATTTTGGGGACTGTTATGGGGTATTTTTCTCACTGGTTTCACGTGCAAATCTGCACGTTTTCTGCGTGTTTAGGGGAGTGTTTCTCTAGTTTCAAAGGGGTGTTTGGCGCTGTGTGGTGTGGTCAGAGGGGTCTTTGGCGTTGTGTGGTGTGGCCGGCTGAGTGAGGTGACTTGATTTGTTTGTTAGGCGTCTGCACGTTTGCTCAATGGGAGCCGTGAGTGTGCTGTTTATGGTGTGAAGATTACGCACGATGAAGGGGCTGTGTTGCTGAGGTTTAACGTGATCAGTGAGGGCTTTTGATACGTGGACTAGCTGTGCTTTTGTGTTAGGGTTTATTTGCTTTCTTGTGAGCAGTCAGTTTCGTTTGTGGTTGCCGAGAGTGTCCCTTGTTGGTGAGTTGGCTGGTGTGTGTTCAAGCAGTGGGTTTGCCGAGAGAGAGATGGCTAACTTAGGGTTTGGTTTATGTGAAGGATGATGAGGGGCTGGGCGTATTAGGGTTTCTTTGATGCGTGTGTGTTGAAGGTGGTTAAGGTGCGTGAAGCTGAGGCAACGTGAGGGGCTCTGCGTTTATTGATGTATGTGTTGCCAGTGTGGTGCGTGAATGAAGGAGAGGCTAATGGTGAAGGAGCTGTGAAGTTTTGGGCGTGTGCTGCTGGATGAGTTTCTACGTGAATTGGCTAAGGTGCAGGGCGTGGCTTGGCTGCTTGATTTGTGGGCTGTGAAGTAGTGTGGGAAATGGATTGCTAAAATGGCCAGGGACGTGTTGATGAAGGATGTATGGGGGCTATGTTCGTTGATGATGATGATTGATCATGAAGGTGATGAAGGCAGTGAGCAGTGTTTGGCGTTAATGGCAGTCCCCTGGAGCCGAGAGATGATCATGGTGATGGCGAGGATTGCTTATGCCTCAGCCGTGAGAGTGATGAGGCTGTGAAGAGGGTGGATGATGATCAATGGCCCCCTGATGCTGGTTGTCGTGGATATTAATGGCGTAGGGGCTTATATGTCTCGGCTGTGTGCTAAATCATTGAGGGCTGATGGGTGTTGATGATGAAGATGGCTCGGCCGAGAGTTCTTGAGGCGTGAAGAAAGTGATTCCCTTGGTGTCGTGGATGTAGAAGATGGTCGTTGATGATGATGTGGGGTGTAGATGATTAATTGATGATGATGATGATCAGAGGATCAAGATCAAAGTGGTGGCCGAGAGGTTCCATTGATGATGCTCTTTTTTTGGTGATCCAGAGTGGCGTGAATGATGATCAGAGATGATGATGAGTGATGTCGTGTGGACCATGAAGGGAGGTGATGAACCGTGATCAAAGGGAGAAGAATGGGCATGATTTGATGAGCTTTCGGTGGTGATGGAAGGCTTTGTTGAATTTGGAGGAAGGCTTCACGTGAGGGGAAGACAATTGATGAGGGGAATTTGTTTTGTTGTTGATTTTGTGACGAAAGGTGGCAAGTGGGGCTTGATTCACGTGGATGAGGGGAATTGTTTGTGGAGTATGGTGTGTGTTTTGATTATTTTATTATTTGTTGGTGTTGTTGTTTAATTTGTTTGTTTGTGAAAGGAGTGTGTTGATTTTAAAATTGGTTTGTATTTTATTAATTTGTTATTATTTTTTTATTTAAGTTATTATTTAATTGGTTGGTATTTTTAATGGTTTAATTAATTTGAATTTATTTAATTGGTTGGTGAATTTTATTTTTGCATGGAAGTTGAAGGGTCACAAGCATGAAAAATGAGAGAGAGAGAGAATATGTGTGAGAAAGAGCGAGGAAAAGGTTCCGAGCGAAGGATGATTCTGAAATGGAAAAGGCGACGACGAACCCGAAGCAAAACGAACGAATAGAATCCATCAAAAAAATCAATTCTTGACTTTGCCCTTCCGGCATCCGCTTCCCGTGACTCCCGCGACATAAAAGAGATTGCCTCCGTACAATGTACCATCATCGGGACTTACCATGCAAAAATGCAGTGCCTACAGTCGCCCCCACTTTGATGGGATTTGTTCAGTGTGTGCCAGTGACAATCCTATCAAAGTTCGTGCAATGCATTTTTACTTACCTGGCTCGCCAGCTGCCGCATGGTCCGCCTGTTGTGTTGAGTTGATGTGGCCTCGACCCTGGGATTCATTCCCAAAAACTGTAGATGAAGTGGGCCTCGGCCCGGGGACGCATCCCCAAAATGGAATATGATGATGCAGTGGGTCTACGACCCTGGGACGAATCCCAATAACTGCAACCGACAACGGGGGCCTCGACCCTGGGACGCATCCCAATACCGTTGAAAAAATGGGCATCGGCCTGGGGACGCATCCCCAAAATAGAATATGATGATGCAGTGGGTCTACGACCCTGGGACGCATCCCAATAACTGCAACCGACAACGGGGGCCTCGACCCTGGGACGCATCCCAATACCGTTGACAAAATAGGCCTCGGCCCGGGGACGCATCCCCAAAATAGAATATGATGATGCAGTGGGTCTACGACCCTGGGACGCATCCCAATAACTGCAACCGACAACGGGGGCCTCGACCTTGGGACGCATCCCAATACCGTTGACGAAATGGGCCTCGGCCCGGGGACGCATCCCCAAAATAGAATATGATGATGCAGTGGGTCTACGACCCTGGGACGCATCCCAATAACTGCAACCGAAAACAGGGGCCTCGACCCTGGGACGCATCCCAATACCGTTAACAAAATGGGCCTCGGCCCGGGGACGCATCCCCACAATGCAATATACTTACAATGATGTGGGTCTCAACCCTGGGACGCATCCCCAAAACTGATACTGTAGCTGATGTGTCTCCATACCCGGAGTGTCACCGTGCTGTGGTCCATTCTCGAACCGATCTCCATTCTCGGAGTGTTGCTGTGATACGATGTGATGAAGTCCATTCCCGAACTGTCACCGTGCTGTGGTCCATTCTCGAACCGATCTCCATTCTCGGAGTGCTGCTGTGATATGATGTGATGAAGTCCATTCCCGAACTGTCATCGTGCTGTGGTCCATTCCCGAACCGTTCTCCATTCTCGGTGTGCCATTCCCGGCGTGCTCATTCCTGAGCTGTCCATTCCCGGACTAAAATCTCCATTCTCGGAGTGCCATTCCCGGCAGATATTGATACTGAAATAATGTGGGCCTCGCCCCAGAATGCCATTCCCGGCAGAAACTGAAACTGATGTAATATGGGCCTCGCCCCCTAAATGCCATTCCCGGCAGAAACTGATCTGAACTGATATGGGCCCTGCCCCCAGGCTGCTATACCCAGCTGATACTGATCATGAACTGATGTGGGCCCCACCCTCTGAACGCCATACCCGGCAAATACTGATACTGAACTGATGTGGGCTCCGCCCCCAGAATGCCATACCCGGCTGATACTGATCATGAACTGATGTGGGCCCCGCCTTCAGAATGCCATACCCGGTTGATACCGATCTGAACTAGTGTGGGCCCCGCCCTCAGAATGCCATACCCGGTGGATACTGATACTGAACCGATGTGGGCCTCGACCCCAGAGTGCCATACGCGGCAGATACTGATACTGAACTGATGTGGGCTTCGCCCCCAAGCTGATACTAATACTGAACCGATGTGGGCCTTGCCTCAGAATGCCATGCCCGGTAGGTACTGATCTGAACTGATGTGGGCCCCGCCCTCAGAATGCCATACCCGGCGAATACTGATACTGAACCGATGTGGGCCTCGCCCCCAGAATGCTATACCCGGCAGGTACTGATATGAACTGATGCGGGCTTCGCCCTCAGAATGCCATATCCGGTGGATACTGATACTGAACCGATGTGGGCCCCGCCCCCAGGTTGAGATAGGCCTCGTCTTCAAACTGATACTGATGTGGGGTCTCGCCCCCAAGCTGATATGGGCTTCGCCCCTAAGCTGATAATGATGTGGGCCTCAACCCGCAGAATGCCATACCCGGCAGATACTGATACTGATGTGGGCCTCGCCCCCAGAATGCCATACCCGGCAAAGATTGATAATGATGCAAATGATTTATTTCAACATACTATATTGCTCTCCTCGAGACAATCTTAATAGCTAAACATATTTTCGTCCTCAACGAATGCTTTGTGTCAAAACCAGAGAACCTTCAAAGTACTTGATACACTCAACTCCGATCGTCTAAATGGGTGATCTGAACTAGACTCTTAGTGTGTGTGTGCTAAGGCTCTTTCGCAGCTTAGTCCTTAACTAAGCCAACTTGGTGATTTCGTTTCAGAGAATCGAACCAGTGGGTCTAACCAACCTGGATGTCTTAATCACATTATGCGATTACTTAAACATACTCAACATGATATGGTTTTCATCCTTTTTTTTCGTCTCTTTCTTTTTTTTTTCTCTTTTTTTTTTTTCTTTTCTTTTCTCTTTTCTTTTTCTGACACACCTACCCTTTAAGGTAGCATTTCTCCTCATGGTGGTCCTAATACTCGCCCATGGGTAGCTTCACGCTTATCGGTTATAGGTGGTCTATTTTGTTTTTTTCTTTTCTTTTTTATTTCAGAGACTTTTTTCTTTATTTCCAACCATATCATATATCATAGCATCAGTAAACGAGTGTGGACACTCAGGCAAACGGTCATTCACCGATTCATCATCTCTTCAACTAGTCACCTCGCTAACCACTCAGGCTTCTACTGCTAGGATCCCACAATCAAGTGCTCTTGAGTTTAGTTGAGATCAATCTATTCAGGATACCGGAAGAGAGCGTGTCTCGCACTTATCGTTTCTAGGGTTTCCCCCTACAGTATTCAATGTCATCACCGGACATATGTCTAACTATCGAAGATTTCTCTCACTCATCTTTTTTTCATTTTTTTTCATTCATTTTTTTTTCAATTTTTTTTTTTCAACCAATTTTTTTTCTTTTTTTTTCATCAATTAAAATAAAACATAAACTTCCAAATAGGCCTTGGAATACCTGGTCAGCAGGGAACATCTCCGATTCAGATCAATGTCCAATTTGCGCTTCTTGCTATGATCATTATCAGTCCAGTCCAGTGTCGAGAGGATGGGGTCAAGCTTCGGCTTAAAAGCCAGGATCCGGTCAATCAACTCTTCGGCCTTTGTCGCCGTCAAGAAAATATCTCCCACAGATTTGGTGATGAACTCATATCTCTTGGCTTCCGCGAGAAACACAAACAGAAAATCGAAGAAATGCTCAACATTAAGTAGTCCAATGGGCTTCCGATGAATGTTCAAGTGCGCCCATGATGCCACTGTGAATATCTCTTCAAGGGTACCAAGTCCACCTGGTAACGCAATAAACGCATCTGCAATATTTATCATCTCATGGAGTCGTTCAGACATACATGATACGATACGTTCATCTTCATTTGTTGGTCCAATTAACTATTCGTCCGCCAAAGGTCTTTGGATGATTCCCAAAACATGACCGCCACCATCCTGAACGGCTTTTGAAACGATTCCCATCATTCCCAGATTTCCACCTCCATATACTAAGTCAATGTTTCTCGCAGCCATAACTCGCCCCAATTCTCTAGCAGCTTCCATGAATTCAAGTCTGTTGCCAGTGTTGGATCCACAAAAAACACAGATTCTCTTTTATCGCTGCTCTGAGGTTGTTTCCATTTTCTCTCTTACTTGGATGTATATTTGAATGTGTTGAGGAGTGCAATGCCAAGATGAATTTATAGGACCTGCAAAAGAGGTGAACAATAATTGCAATAACGATGGTTAGCTAAACCATAAAGGAGTCGTCATAAGTCAAAAAGGTTACTGGATCCTGTCTGCGAAAACAACGAGAGAAATCGTGAGATGTCAAAAAGTTGTGGATTCGTTCCACGAAAATAACAGAAAATAACAAAGGAGAACGTGATATGTCAAAAAGCCGTGGATTCTTTCACGAAAATAACAGAAAATGCCAAAAGAAGTCCTAAAATGTCAAAAAGTTGTGGATCCCTTCCACCTCAACATGTCATGAAAGGTCCCAAAAGTTATAGATTCTGTCTAAAAAAATTCCAAAACAAGTCACGAAAGGTCAAAAAGTCTGGATCATACTTACGAAAATAACAGAAAATAACAAAGCCAAAGCAATAATTAAGGTAAAGGAATTGTGTACTCAATACGTTGCTCGCTTGGTATAAATTCATTAAGGTGCGTCTCATGAATTCTTTCCTTACTCTGCCACCACTAATGAATTAGCTCCCATTCTTGTGATTGCCCAAACACCATTCCCTCTGTCTTAACATGCTCCGTCTTTGCTTTTGCCTAAAAAAATAACACACAAAATTAAAAACTCAACAACATGTATACACAAAACATGAAAACAGAAATCGCAACAAAGTGCACTGGTTGCCTCCCTGTTAGCGCTAAATTCATCGTCTTCAGCCAGACATGACCGAAATCCTTCCGTCAAGGTGGCTTCATCGCCGTCTTTAGTGCTTTTGCCGCTTTTTAATTTTTGATGCTTTCTCTTCTTTCTTTTTTTTTCTTTAAACCTGCAAATACAAAACAACAGAATAAAGATGTGTTCATATAAGTATGCAAGTGTAGAGATACTCCCTTTTCATGATGGGTTGGATCCTCATTGTGCTCCTCGGCGCCATATGTTTCTGGTCTCCCCTTGATGGTTCCCATCTGTTTGAAATCTGTAAAAACAAAACACAAAACAAGAATGCAAGTTACGTGTATGCATATATGTATTTCCTATCCCGTTGGGTTAGGTCTTCCACCAATTTCCTTGGTGACTGCTCAGTCTTCTTTCTTCCCAGCAAAGTGCAGCTTCAATCTGCTTACGTCGACCGACTCAGTGGACTCCTCCTTTCCCAAATCTGGTATTCTCACTACCTTGTTTCCCAATCTTCTGTCTTTTTTCCTGCTTACTCCTTCTGAGTATTTCCTGTGTTCCAGATACTTCTGAATATCATGATACCAAGGCTTCCCATCATCGACTTTCACATCCGATATCCTTTCTGTCTCATACAATGGATTGCTTGCAGTTATCAGCACAAGTGGTCTCATCACCAATTTCTTTGGATTTTCTCAAGTCGCGGCTAGTGTCGCCAATGCATCAGCCTTCTGATGTGCTGAAATTTGCAATCAGGGATAGTCTGTGCCAGACTTCGGAGGTAGAACAATCATTCATCCTTTAACTCTCATTCTCATTGCATCTTCAATTTTTCAAACACTTTTGACAAAGGTTTACCCAAGTTGGAGAATTGTCCGTTTCTGATAGGGGCAATCTCTGAGGAAGTAGGCTCGGTCCTTGAAGGTTCCCTAATGATCCTTTAATTCTGGTTGCACAAGCTTCTGTCATTGGCTATACGGGGCACGGTCAAACTGGTCACAACATTGGTCAAGACTTGCAATTGCTTCATTATTTCGGCTACATTAGCCTCCAATCGATCCAAGCAGGATTCCTCATTGGTTGACTCATTCATACTAGTTGATCCCTTGACAAATTTTCCTTCTTTCCCAACCCAACGAGAGTCTATGGTGGCTTTTAAGACACAAGGGGTTAACATGATGCATGTATGCATGACATGTGTGCAATGCAAATAAACAAGCTCATAAAAGAATTTACACTAATTAGCCCGTTATCATTTTAAAGTATTCAATCACACTATTGCGCAACGCAAACTTGTCCCAGTTGAAAAGGCCTAACAGGTTTACACTTTTGCGATAACATGACTAAATAACTTCAAATGATAAAAGGCCCAGACACAAACTGGCCCATCGGCATTTTAGAAATTTTGGCCTAATTTTCAAAAGGACATGAACTTGTCCCAGTTTAAATGACAACGAGTTCATATCTTTTAACAAAGAGTCCAACTAAATCCAAATGACAACGGTCCAAAACACAAGCATAAAAACAGTCAGGTTAATTGGTTGGTGAATTTTATTTTTGCATGGAAGTTGAAGGGTCACAAGCATGAAAAATTAGAGAGAGAGAGAATATGTGTGAGAAAGAGCGAGGAAAAGGTTCCGAGCGAAGGATGATTCTGAAATGGAAAAGGCGACGACGAACCCGAAGCAAAACGAACGAATAGAATCCATCAAAAAAATCAATGCTTGACTTTGCCCTTCCGGCATCCGCTTCCCGCGACTCCCGCGACATAAAAGAGACTACCTTCGTACAAGGTACCATCATCGGGACTTACCATGCAAAAATGCAGTGCCTACATTAAGCCCTTTGAACCCTCCTAGAGTGCTCGGCAGTCCACTATTTTTCTTCCTCAAATTCGGTCCAAGCTCCAAGCTTTTTGGGTGGTGATTCCATGCTCACAAGTTGGTTTCCCTATCACCTTTGTATATCCTCATTTGGTGTGCTAGCACTTGGTGATTTTTTCCACAAAAATCACTCTCTTGCTCCTCCTACATGTCATGGTTTTGGGCAGTAAAATAGAAGGAAGAATAGCCCCTTGGGCGTGAGGAAGAATAGAGGAAAGCGAAGAGAGAGAGTTGGTTGTGTATTAGATTAATTATTTTCCAAAATCAATTAAACATATACCATATACAACTTTCAAAAAGTCAACAAGGTACAAGCTTTAAAAGCTTCCAACAACTCCCATCAAGTCACATCACTCAATCAATCAAGTGACAAGTTGTCACATCACTCAAAGTGACTAATGATTTGACGCTTGATGTGACTAGCGATTTGACGCTTGATGTGATTTGCGTGCCGCATTCGAATTCGAAATGTGAATGCGCTCGCAAACACTCCCGGGCTTAGGTTCGCTAATTCCAAATTAACGAATTTTCCATTGCGTCGTAATTAAATCTAATTAAATTAAATAATCATGCCTAGCATAATTACTATTCACGTCGCTAACGAATTAATTCTAAATTAACTCGTTTGCCCGAATTAAAATCCGATTTTAATTCCGCGTCGAAATCCAATTTCGTTTAATATATCGAATATATTATTTTATCGATTAATTCCAAATTAATCGTTTTCTTTCTTTAAATGATATTTTATCCCAGATAAAATATCTCCGTAATTAATCCCATATTAATTTTCTCTCTCATCCAATTAATCCGAGATTAATAAAGTGCGAGTCATACATCATCGGTGAATCTTCGGGAAGCGACTAATGAGATCCCCGGATATGTTGGCAGTAAATACGGTTATCGGACTATCCGAACACGTAAGTACTAGTACTACGTTTGTATCGATTTACAAGACAAGGTTGGCTTCTAGCAAAGCGTCATGCCTACCCAATTCTCCAGAAACATGCTTACAGGAATAAGCAATCTATATCAGGCGTAGTATACGTAGTATGTAGGGGTTGGTGCTCAGAGCGCCAATTCCCGGTTGTA